>CM047990.1:28189902-28204075 GCA_026261665.1 Melanotaenia duboulayi | reverse complement strand
ATAGATAGATAGATAGATAGATATGATGCTTTGGTTTGCTATTTTTGTCATCTGCCTTTATTTTCTGACAAAAGAGCATAAAGCTGTGACACTGATGAAGATTTTGGTTTGGGTCAGGATTGAGAAGAAAAGGAAAGTTTGTACATATGTGTGTTGTAACAAGACAGGTGAGAACTGTAGGATATCAGATCTCGCATCCTGATTTATGTGCGTGCGTTAGGACCTAATCCACACACGTGGATATCTGATGCAAGCCACTGTTCAGTAACTGTTCTGTTACTATCCAATTAAAGCTGCTGCTGGCTGCACTTCTTAGAAAAATGTTTGCATTTTATCTGTTAAAGCACAACAGAATTTCCGTTTCAATCACTGCACCAGCACACAAGCCTCAGTGGTTATAATACTAGTACATATATATAATTTTAAAATCTGCTTGGATGCTTATTCTAATTTAGTTTGTTTGTATTGTGAATGCGAAGCAAAACAAACACAAGACTGTGATTTAATCTGCTAATCTGTCATGGAAGCTCTCCTCCAGTGCTATTATGCAATAACATTTGGTAACCCTTATGACACATGAGCACACAACATGAGCATGAGGATTTTTTTTTTCTTACATCAGCAAGAGGAAAGAGGTTAAAGCAGGCGTGTGCAATCCTTTTACCAGCTGTGTATGAAGCACACAGTAACTACCCCCACCCAGTGGTGAAGGGTGCTTTGCAGCTGTGCAGCAATGAGAAAAAAAAAAAAGTGCTGTATTACAAGTTTACGTCCTGCTTAAATTAATATAAGTCTAAGGTTGAAGACATAGGTATTACTGATTTATATTTCTGTAAGTGAAATTATGAAATTATAATGGATTTTAAAGCAAAGTATGTCACAGTTACAGCTGCTGGAAGTCTGTACTGGAGATTCAGATGTGTTAAACATATACAGTACACATACACGGATACAGATTTGGGATGTATTGTCTGTTTTTTTAAGGAGATATTTGGTCATTTATAGAAAAAAAAAAAGATTTGGCAGAAAAACAAAAAAGAAAGCTCTTGAGATTTCAAATGGGATCCTATTTATACTCATTTCCATTCTTTATGTCCCATTCACAATTTAATAAGCTGAAAACTGCTAGTTCAATATTTTGCAGTTGGATTATAAAATATTGCTATATTATGTTTACGTTTATGTGTGCGTCTAAAATCATAAAACTTAAGTCTAACCTGATGTTTCATTTTAAACATTTTCCTCCTGTGCTGTAGCTAATTTTGATTCATATATTTTGTTTTTCTTTTCACCTGCTTTCTTTTAAAGAGACCACACCTCCATCAACCTGTCCAGTTTGCTTAGTATTTCTCCACATTGTATTTCCTCTCTTGTGGTCAAGCTTTCTTGTTGTTCTAAAGTTGATTTCCTCCAAGTCCTTGTTTCGGATTTTTGTGGTTCCATGTGTGTCGCCTGTGGCCTTAATGTGACATTAATGTGTGCAATATATTTTTCCCTAACTTTGTTTAGTTCATTTCACCATTTAGTTTTGACCCTTAAACTATACAACCGTTTGGATTTTATGACTGAAGGTTCTACTTCTTTGTCACAATCACATCTGTGAAGTGATGATAAAAGAGTAGAAACTTAAATACATTCCTATAAAAAGTGATTATGATGAAGTATAATGAGCTATAACATTGAAATCCATCAAATAATGCACAATGGACCCCTGTTTAGCTTGTCAAACTAAATTCATAAAATTACAGTAATGATTTGGTCAGTTTTTAATTTTTTTTTCATTATTTCTAAATAAATAGTGATGTCATCCATAGTTTGTCCCAATTTAAAATATTTTCTAAAGGGAAAAAAAAAAGTATTTTAAAGTCATTCACTCAAAAACAAGTATCCGTCCAGACAGAAATTAATTATATTGCTGGTCTTCCTAAGCCCATCGGTACACTAGACTGCACACAGGTGCACATCACAGCTTCATCACCTGAGCTGTTCCCTCAACAGCGAGAACATCATAAATGTCCAAATCACCTGTGACTCCCAGAACAATTGAAATTTACTAGAATGTGTATTTTTGTTGTAATGATGTAATCAAAGCAGTGCAATGATTGCCTGGTTAGTAGCACCACTGACTGACTAACCTGCAGTTTTCATTTCATCAGATAAACACTCATCTGGTGCATCTTAAAAGGATGCTGCATCATGAGGCAATTTGCTTTACTAACTGTAGAAGGTAAAAATCTAACATATGGCGTACTCCCCCCCAACGCCTACTTTTACATAAACCTGCTTTTAAATGATTAGAAGCTCACTGGGTAGTCATTTATAACCAAGTTTGACAACAATCAGGTTTCAGTGCTCATCTTAATGCTGTTTATTTTCTATCTCATCACTGCCTGTACACAGTCCATAGGTCATAACCCTTTATGAGCATTTTTCGGGTGTTTACCTATGTAAAGTAGGACCAGCAGGGATGTTCTTTGAATTTACAAGAAAGTGGCATTCACCAATCTAAAAGACAAGATCCAAACATCTGATCAATCAATCAATCGATCAATCAATCAGTATTTATTTATACAGCACTTTTCATACAGAAATGTAGCACAAAGTGCTTTCCATGGTTAAAACAATGAAGTCTTTTAATATGTGCAAGATGAAGGGCTTTCTTAAAAAAGTTTGCTTAAGTACAACATAAGAACAAATTTAAGAGGATTCATAAGAAGATATCAGTGTGTGAAGCTCAATGGGGTTAAGTACAGTTCAAAGAGCAGGCCATGATCCATGTAAGTTGATCTTACAGTAGGTTATAGCATTTAAAGCCTTTTTATGCTAGTTTGCTTGGATGTGTTGATGCGGATAAGTCATAGCTTCAAATAATAGTGACTGTCATAGTTTTCTTTTTTTCTTTTCTTGGTTATCAGAATTCATTTCAGTTATCAGAAGGTTTTATTTTGGGGCCAGGAAGGTGCTGAGTATGTCTCAGATTATCATGCTGCAAAAAACACACACACACAAAAAAAAAAATAATAATTCAAGCTGGATGTAAGAAGCCAAACGAAAGTAGTAGGAGAAGCACGAATATCTTGTGGTTAGAAGGTCACTGCGCTGTGGACCACCTCATTTAAATGATTACATAGCAACATGGCATGTGCTGCATGGTAAAGCAAACTACAATCAATTAACAAATTCTGTATCTGCATTTTGCAAGTCTGTCTTTTTGGAGCCAGTTCTTTTTTTCTTGATTTTTAAATGCCATTGTGAAGTCAACTTTCATTTCTGATTCAGTAGGAATCAGAAATAAGAAACAAAACAAAACCCTATATTCCATAAATAATAGCAATCATTGTCTTTATTGCTTGTTTATTTGCCAAGATGGATTGCAGAGAGACATAAACAGGCAGAAATCAGATGCAGACATATTATGTGGAAAAAATCTGACACATTCCTTCATGCTATGAAAAATAATACCACCATTCCACCACTGAGCGAGTGAGATGGGGAAAAAATCCCCATAAGAAAGGGTAATGGATTGATTTCTGCATGTTTATTTTGCTTCTTGATGCAGAATTTTTAACAGTGATTTTCCACACCAGCAAGCAGTGGCCTCTGAAATGATCCCCTTCTCGCCGTCAGCAAATACATAATCTCCAGACAGTGAAGCTGCTTTCACGACATGCAAATTAAACATACCTGAATGGATTTTATGATGGCTCGCCACTGCAGAATGTCTCACCAGAGCAGGGCAATTTTATTTTAAAGGATCAAGATTTATACAGGATGAAGGCATCTGCTTGATAGCTAACATTTACATCATTCTGCTGTGGATCCTACTAGAAATGTTCTGTCCGTCCTTTATGATTTGCAATATATGAGAGTAGAGAAAAACAGTCCTTGGTCCTCCATATGTTCTTTCCTCTGTCATAGTCTGTTCCCTCCATCCTCAGACTCTCCCTGTGTGGGCAGATTAACTCGTGTGGAGGATTTCATGATTTTTAACTCTATGTGAGGAAAAGAGGCACAACATCAGCCCTCTCAGCTGATGGGATGGATTGTTGGAGATAAATTACACATCACTGGAAATGTTCATGGCAAAATTAAAACTATTCCTCATGTTCCCATAATGAAGCAGATATTTTTTAACTTTCTGCTGGAATGACAGATATATGCAGGCATCTATTGCCCCAGGTCTCAGTCAGCACTGTCCTGATAAGCCAGAGAAGGTGAATTATTTAAAGATAATTTAATTAAAAATGTATAAAGGAAAAACAAATTTAGGTTGGTTGCTGGAAGATAAATATAACACATTTTATGCTGGATTAGCAGAATGAATCCTTCAGTTCAATTAAGCTTCAATTATTATTGTGCCGATTCATGAGAGTTATCTGAAGGTACATATTCATTATGCAATCTACATTAGTCCAAATTATGATAACTGTGTTCATATAAGTCACTTCATAGAAAATGATAACTGCCCAGCTATGGAAACTAATTGCATCAAATCTTCACTTTGATTCAATCTCGCATTATGAGCTGCACAAAGTGGTGTTTGACGCTGAAGAAAACAAACTCCTCTTTAACAGGAAGGACGGCCTGCAGCACAGTCATGCAGAGGAAGGGTCGCCATCTGCCTCGACTGTTTAAAAAGTAGACAGAATGAGCTCCATAACTCTTAAATCAGGGATACCTGCTACAAACAAAAGTAAATGACAATAATACGGTCAATTTTTTTGCATGGAGTACAGAGTGCAGATAGGTGCTCAGTGTATCATGGAAGTCCTCCTGAAGCCTAAGCCCATGGAAGCATAACTAAAGGGATAAAAGGGTCATCCAAGTAGGTCAAAACTATAAGCTTTATCAAAAAGGAAAGTTTGAAGACTAATCTTAAAAGCAAAGAGTGTGTCTGCTTCCTGAACCCAAAATGGAAGTTGGTTGTATAAGAGAACCTCATTTACTTTAAGAACTTCTAGGAACCACAAGCAAAGGTGCAGTCTATGTGCTCTACTGGGAAAATATAGATCTATAAAATCTTTACAACCACATGGAGCTTGGTCACTAATAGCTTATATCTGAGGGGAGACAATTTTTAAATTCTGGATTAAACAAGGAGCATCTGAAGAGGAGCTTAAATTGGAGAAATATGATCTCTCCTGGTAATTCTACCCAGAACCCAGAATTTTGGATCAGCTGGGAGCTTTTTAGAGCATTTTTGGGGCAGCATAATAATTCATTCATCTATTTCTATACCGCTTAGTTTAATTCAGGGTCGCAGGGAAGCTGCAGTCTATCCCAGCAATTAACAGGTGAGAGGCAGGGTGCACCCTGGACAAGACGCCAGTCCATCGCAACCAACATAGAGCGGCAAACAACCACTCACACTTACCCCTAGGGAGAGTTTAAAGTGACCAATTAACCTAAAACACATGTCTTTGGATGGTGGCAGGAAGCCAGAGTACTCAGACAGAACCCACGCATACACAGGAAAAATGTGCAAACTCCACACAGAAAGGCCATCATCCAAACCTCTACCCAGCCAAGGCTCAAACCAGTGACCTTGCTGTGAGGCCACGGTGCTAACCATTTTTCTGCACCACATTAAGGCAGTTATTCTAACAGTATGTCATAAGTAAATGAAGGCGTACATAGTATCCTAAAGCACAAGCAGATGCACATTTTTAAAAAAGTAGTTCATCCTTCTTACCAGATTAGAAAAATGGTTTCACAATCTTGTGTTTCTTCTCTGTGAATGACTGATTGACAAGGTCGCCTTCAAAGTCGGTGCCACACATGACTGTTCTGCCGTCGCTGCAGCTCTCTGCCACTGTCACTGTGATGGATCTCCTCCACCTGTGCACTTTCCTTTCCTGGCTAGGAGCAAAGACATAGTGTAGGTGCATGTTTGTGCTGGGGTGTGCACTTTATACAAGAGTAAAGGAGCCTGAGAAAAGTAAGAAAGAGATGAAGAAGTGGAGAACAACAACATGGGGAAGAGAGGGAGGAATGAGGTAGCAACCTGTTCTCATACAGAAAATACTGCGGTTTATCTACAGCCAGTGCAGCTGGCAATAAAGCCAAAAATTGAGATTGAGAACAGGCTCATAGAGGATATTTATATTCTACTAGGTCTTTTCTGTGTTGTGTGTATATTTAAGCATCTGATACACTGTCCTCCTCACATCTTGAGCTGGGCCATGCGTGACAGGCAAATCAGTAAAAGCTCCGATAAAATGAGTCTGCATCTTTTCAAGCTCACACACTTCATTAACGACTATTTGAAAAAGCCATATAAAACAAAGCTTTATGCCACCACGGTATGACCCATTTCCCGTACAGTGTGCTTTAGATGACATCTGTCTGTTGTCCGACCACAGTGAACAAAGCTGTGCCGGGTTATTGCTTCATTGAGCTTTATAGACTGTATTAGTATAATGCATCTGCCCCCCACTCAGTTGATAGGAATGTTACTTGTGCATTTAGAAAATGGAAAATACACCCTAGAAACTAAAAAAAAAAAAAAAGCTGAGCTGATCTACTCTCAACTAACTAACATTATATACAGTGAGGCTCAGATTTGTTTTAAACTCTAAACTTTTACACCTCACCTTTTTATACCTCCTTTTAGTACCTCAAAAAATTTTAATTTCCCTCGAGGATAAAATTTTTTTCATTTTATTTCAGTATTGTTTATTTCATGTCAAATAATCATATTTCCACTACATAATACCTGCAGTCTTTCCTTTTGCCCAGAACAAAACAACTGAAGCATACATGAAGCATACTGAAAATGTGAGTTTAGTAAATGTAAACAAATCACAACAAAATATGAATGACAATGTGGAGTTAATTTTTCAGGTGGTTGCCTGATACTAATCTTGAATCAGACTAAAAGTTAATAAGCTGACTCTGTTACCACAGTTGTTTAGAAATATTTATGGACTGAAACCAAAATCAAATCCCATATTTGACAGAGGCATGTGCAGAATCAGGAAATGGCTCACCTGACCTGAACCCTGTGCTAATCTAATTAGCACACCGTCATATCAACGTGTTGAAATATTGGTTACTACTAATAAACTTTTAATTAGTCATTAGAGATAAATTGTATAAATATAAGCAAATAAGAAAAGTAATTAACTTTGTACATATTAAAAGTGACATAAAGCTTGTGAGCAATTACAACCTAAATGAAACCGCCTGAACCTTTTAGCTGCAGCACCAAGATGAAGCCCTGACAATGCGACGGCAGATGAATGAAGTAACTGCAGGATTTTTTTTTTTGTTTTTGTTTTTACTAATATTAAATATGTCTAGTTCATTTTTAAAGAAAAGCACTTCATGTGCCTCTTCTTTATTTTTTGGAAATAAATTAATGTATTTAACCCTTTTGAGCCATGAGCCTTTATTTTATCCCCTTTCTTACCTACCCAACCATAGTCTACTTGAATACTTTTAAAGTTATATTAAAGGGAGCAATTGTAATCTTTGTTCAAATCTGTGAATATCAGTATATGTGTTGCTGGTGAAGAACAAATGAAGATTGCACATAGCACAAATGACAAAATTTTCAGGCTTTCCTGAAAATAATGTAGATTTTCAGGATGAATATGAATATCCTTTTTAATTGTTGCAACTCTAGCTCTAAACCTCTATCAGATCATAATACCTTATGTGCACATTATCTCTGCCATGGCCAACCCGGATAAAGTGAAGTGGAACAAAATGAGAGAAGTTTTTTGTTCAGACAGTTCAGGCGACATCCCCAAAATGGCCATTTTAGTACAGTTTGGCACCATCCGCTCGCAAAGTCCTCCAAATGGAGGATGTCAGGTTTTAAAAGGTTAAAACTTTGATCAGATTTCTGCAGTAAATAAATCAAGAGAGATAGATAAATGGTATAAACACAGGCAGACAGACTGAAGTAAATATCTCCCTGTTTAAACAAAGAGGTCTGCTTCAGGACAGTTTGGTGAGGTTTTGGTTTAATAAACCCTGATTTCTGTAGTATTTCAAACAACCAAACATAACCCGGTCAGCTGTGTATAAACTGGATAGTGATTGCTAAGTTATAGCATGACGTCTTAGTAGCAAAATGCCTTCATTGAATTATAATGAAGTAGAATGTGACTCGGAAACAAAGACCTGAATGGTTAACATCACAACACATTTGTTCCTGTTCCCTGGCATGTGGCTTTGAACCAGAAAAAAATATTCAAGGTATATGTAAACACAGTGCTGTTCTTCATGCTCATATAACCGGTATGCATGAAACGTGATGATTCTTTTCACTATGTCAAGCTCCCCTCTTTAGGGTTGAGTAGGTAAGACTGGAACTCCAATGGAAAAGTCCCAAAAACAGTAGGATAGGTTGGATATTCTGGCACTTTTCCCAGTTGCGTGAAACCAGGAAAAAAAGGAAAAATGGGCCTAATGACTGTAAGTAAAATTAAGTGGATTATGTGTGGCAGTGACCCGGTAGATAGTGCCATAGGTTGTTGTCTTATCAAAACCAGCCTAATAAACATTACTGTCTCCATATTCCAGGAGCAAAATTTTGTTCACTGCTGAAGATGCTAATGTTAGCAGATTTGTTGTCATTTACATTTCCAATATATGACCGAAACCCTCCACCCCTTCAGCTCCTGAGCAGGAACTCCATCTCACATAGTTCAATCAATACCAGCTTTGGACAAAGATGCATCCTGTGGTTTGTTTATAGTTTCTGTTGTACCACATAACAGAACCACATCATCAGGCATACATTAGGACCACTATGGACCTATCAGATCCATTCAACTTATATGGAGACATAATATTAAAGAGTTCCTCGGAGCGGTGGTAAGTGGGTGCTGGGTGGGTAGGTAATGACTCATAATTTAATCATTTAATTTAGGCAACAAAAGTATGAACAATACAAAAATTAGGCCATGGAATGTTAATTTGGAGTACTTTGTCACATGATTCCAGTGTTATTTAAAGGTTTACTAGATAATAATAAAATATTATGTCAGCTATAATAAGCCCATACAATTTAACTGGACATGTCGATTGAATATTGCATCACAATATGTTATTTTCTGTAACTTATACCCTCCTGTGATTTTTTTTTTTTTTCATTCAGCAAATGATGCTCTATAACAACAAAATAATTTTTCTTCCTTTTGTGCCTGTAGGAAGCTGAGCTGTGACTGTTTCTGTGCCCAGTTCGATGGTAATTACATGTTTTGTGTGGCTGAATGGAGCTTGTTAGAGTGGCATGCTGATTCAGTGGTCGGGACCGCCGCCTCACAGCAAGACGGTTCTGGTGTTTGGCAGCTGGGACTTTTCTGTGTGGATGTGCATGCTCTCCCTGTGTGAGTGTGGGGTACTTCATGAATGTGATGGGGTTAAAAAAAGAAAAGAACCGGCCAGGGTGTTTCTCACGTCTCACCCAGTGACAGTTTGGAAATGCTCCAACCCACTGAGCCTTAATCTGGCTTAGCTAATGGATTTAATTTCTTGTGTTGTGAAACAGATTGTTTAAAAAAAATGTGCTTGATACTGACCGATTTGTTGTGCCTGACACCTGCAGTATGCTCTGATTCTTTCATTTGGAGCTCTCTAAGATATCTGTTAGCAGTTGACATTGTGGTCCAGGTTTAACTATAAATGAAGCATTCTGTGTTGGTTTTATCCACATTCTTACCTGCTTTCAAATCCTTAATTTGTCAGTTCTCAGAGAAAGCAGCCACCTTATTTGTTCCAGATGTTTTGCTTGGTTGCTCTTTTATTTTAGGCTGAAAGCAAAAACATGATCCTGTGTTTTGTGAGCTCATGTACAAATTTGTATTAGACTGTAGAGTTTCACACTGCTGCTTTTTTGCCAGTGAAATGTTTGTATTGATTGTGACTGTAATGCTCTTGCCACTTCTTTTTTGATGAATAATTCTCTTCTGTGAGAGAGAAGTACAGAAAGAGAAGTAAATGAATGACTGATGGCTGATGAAAGGAGCAAAGGTCGGATACATAAGCAGTAGCTAGTAAAAAGAGAAAAAATGACAAACCGGAGATGAAGAGAATGCAAAGACCAACTTTGTGGGGTAGGATTGAGCCTCCGGTGGAACCCATGATTGAAAGGAATTGCAGACAGATGTTCAACCTACTGTACTTGCGTACCTCTTATTCAGCCCTTAGGCCTACACACTTCATTCTTGCATGTTTCAGATTGGGTTGTGATGAACTTAGTAAAATTTAACCTTCATGGAGAACAGATTAACCCGCTGTCATGTTTGTTTTTACGCTTGCCTCGCTTTGTGCAGAGGCCACCCTGGGAGCAAACAACAGTAATGGTAAGCAGATGTTGCAAATATTGGTTATTTACTGTCAATCAACTGCAAATACTACACATATGTGCACAGTCTATGTGAAATAAATGGGTTGGAGTCGGCTATTACTATGAGTTGCAGAGGAGTGGTGTTATCAGGGGATGCAACATTCTGCTCTTACATTAACATTTAGCAAACCTTTGAGACCTCCCTGTGACCGCAGCCTGCACTGAGCCTTTTTTTCTTGTGAAAGTGTTTGCTAATGATAATGAATGTGTGTGGAAGGGAAATGCTGTTTTTTTTGCATCATTTTAGCTGGATTTAAGCACTTTTTATATGTACATGATGAATTTCAGCTACAAAAAAATCAAAACGGTTTTAAAAATATACTTAGATGATTTAAGCAATGAAAGTGGAAACAATCATGTATCAAACCAGTAATTATTTATTTCTCATGATCTGTGCCGTCTAAAATGTAGAATTACTCAGACTGTTCTTTAAAAACAAAAAAAAAGTGAAATTGGCTGGAAAGGAAAATCTTTTCCATATTTTGTTTATTCTTGATATCATGACAATCTTTATCCACAGTGACAAATTTCCTTTGTGCCTGCTTCATTTCATATGTTTTGCCTGTGTGTGGTAATTGTTGTTGCAGTTTATATTATTTCCTAAAGCTAACCAAACAACAGGTGAAGGCAAAAGTAATAACTGTCAACGTGCCCAGACAGATGACAGAATTGCAGACTATAGGACATGTGAGGGACTGTAACAAATGAGAATCACTCTCCTCAAAGACCACATTCACTGTTGGAAGTCTCAGCGAGAAGGTTAATTGTTGGCACCCAGCAAGCAGCCGAGCTTTCGCTGTCTCTCTCTCTTTGTGTGTGATTAGAGGCCTGCAGCCATCGGTGACACAGAACGAGGACAAATGAGTCTTTCCCAAAAGTAAAAGCTTCTTCTTGACTTAATTAAGAAGCTCACTCTGCATGCCATGTAGGCAGGTTGGTGGGGCTGACAAGACTGATCACACTGTCTCTGTCTGTGTGTGTTTTAGTGTGTACACATGGGGCAGGTTGCCCATGAATCTGTGTTGTGGTGTTTGTGTATTATAGAATTTTGGACTATGTAAATATTCATCACAAACCCACATAAAACATGGAATTTGTTCACATGTCCCAAACTTAAGGCTGCAGTAGCTGCACAAATTGTCAGATAATGTATCACTGGTTCTGTTGTTTTGTAGACTGTTTAAAAATGGAGTTTAAATAAAGTTCTGTGGCAGTTTAAGGTGTAATCTACCAGTCTACCTTCCTATATCTCGAATTTTTAGTATTTTCTAAAGGAAATTTTTTTACCCTTTTGGATCCTTTTCAAACGGGACCTACAGCGGAAATAATTACCCGATGTTGGTCGTCTCTTAACAAGAGTTGTCTTCTGCAGCTCAAAGAGAGCAGCAGGTCTCACTGCGGTTATATTTACAGCTGAATTCCAGGCGTGAGTGACCTTTTTTTCAGCATGTAAAGAATATATTTTTTTTTAAGGAATCAAGGTAATTGAGAAATTAAGGTAATGACTTCTTTGAATAAAATAAAATCAATAAATAAAAAATAAAAATAAAAATAAAATGTTTTATGAATCAAAATCTCCACCAACTTAAAAACAATCAATAAAATTAAAGGGGTTGGTGATTTGGTATCAGTAATGAATCATGCAATAATGTGAAAACATAAGGTAGTACTCCTTTATAGCACAAATTATTCAGTAATAGGCTTTCATTGGTTTTGTTTTAATTTCAGGTCATGCAGTTAAAGTGCCCAACACAAAACCAAAGGTTAAGCCCCCGAGATTAAATGATGTATTGGCTGAAGGTGGTATGCATTTAACGCATGTCCCATTTCTTTTTATTTATTTAGTTTTGTAACAGCTACAGCAAAGAATGAACACTCCTTTAAAAAGTGATGAAAACTAGTTGTTTGTCCTACTTAGTTGACTCAGAATGGGCTCACACTATTTGTACAAGTCAGTCAACTTCAGCTGTGTGACCTCCAATCATGACAGCGATATCAGCCACACAACAGGAGCAGGTCTGTACTGATTCATAATAGAGTAACAACATAATGTTGAAAACAAATCTCTAGAGGTTTGCTACTTAAAGAAAACCAGCAGGACAGGTTAGTAGACATTTTTTCCTGTGATAGGAAAGTCATAACCCTCCTACTCTTCCTAATCAACACTATCAACAATGAGTCTTAGTGTTTGCCACTGAGATGTGAAAAATAGCCGGACATATCTACAGGGATTAGGGAACTCCTTGACAGAAAACACATCCTCAAAGTGAGTTTTTCTCAGCATTCACACTGCAGTTATGAATGCTAGGTATCAAATCATATTTTAAGTCCTCCATCACATTTACGCTCAAAAAAACTTCATACCTTGCAGGGGATTCATTCCTCTGTGTTCTGAGGCTCTTTTGGCTATTGTAAAGAAGATCTTTTGGTAATGATTGGTTTCAATGTCATATTGATATTCATTTTTGTTTAACTGAACATTTTTTAGAATTATTCAGGTGAAGTTAAAGAAATGCACATTTTTTACACCCTCACAGACCGGACAGCAAGGAAATCCATCTTATTTTTAATTTCATCTTGCTCCCACAACATACAAAATACATAATTAGACATGCAGTAGCATACATGTTGCTGCAACAGCATAAAATATTGCTGATGATGATGATGATGATTGTGATAACAGCAGCATGGGGAGCAGTGGATTGAGCAGAAGCAGCAGTTCAGCATTCGCATCCACATATGCAGCCAGTTTGCGATTATAATCTCCGGTGTCAGACTGAAACCTGCAGGGATACAAAGCCAATCCACAGAGAGTGTGCCGGAGCTATCACCTGGAGAGTAATGAATTTCTCCACTACAGAGCCAGATGGCCAGGAGCCGGGATGAGGCCTGATACTTAGCACTATTTATTTGGCAAAGCCTAGAGGTGTCCTGTGAATAGGATCCGAACACAGAACAGAGAGAAGTGTGGAGACTTTATTGGCCTGGCAGGGCTGACTGACAGACAGATTAGCAGCAGAGCCTGGCCTATCTGCACCCAGCAGGTGTGCTTAAAATGAGCCACAGGAGTGAGTTTATGTCTCATATTTTTCTTTTTTTCAGATTTCAGAAGCATCAGATTTTTATGATCATCCTGTTGCTTAAATGATGCTAATTTGTTTTGTTCCTTTGTTTTTTTGCTGTGCTGTCAAAGCACAGAGGCCTGTTTGTCACACCACACTGGGCAAAGCATCTGCAATGCAGTGAATACTGTGGCTGCACTCTGCTGCTTCTGTGCAACACCCAACAGTCACAGTGCACATGCAGTGAAACACTTACAAATGGAAAACAATGCATATATTCAGAAACTAAAGAGCTGGCTCCAATTAAATAGGTGTGTTGCTCATGTGGTCATACTTTAAGCTAAAGGATCAATACATGAGCATTACAAGCTCCTGACCATAAAATGTTATGTAAAAAATAAAAATCTTGATTTGTGTTTACAAGCCACACAAAACATGTTATTTACAAAAACAAAAAAAAAATCCAAAACAGCTTAAAATGTACATCACATCACCAAACAGTACTCTTATCTCCGAGGAGCCTTGGTACCAGTCAAGTTGATTTGATTGATATTTATAAGACAGCTGCCGTATAAGAGAGGGGGGTGAACAAGAGAGGAAAGGTGCACCATTATCTTACAGGATCCTGCTGTGCAGTAATGATATCCTCCCACCACCACAGCCACAGTAATGCCGTGGGAAATACGGAACCAGAAATTAAATTAGAGAACTAAGATGAATAAGATTAATGTCAGTGTCACTCGAAATCTTC
>CM047990.1:28179498-28189884 GCA_026261665.1 Melanotaenia duboulayi | reverse complement strand
GAATTTACAATATAAACCAAAAAAAAAAATATTCTGAATTCTAAAAATTCTGCTTAATTTTAGTCAAACAATTAGTAAAACTAGAAGCACTCAAAGCGCAGACCTCCACCAAGCCATTGTCGTTTTTTTCTGCCCGTGATTGTGGGCATTATTTTTGAGTTAGGGATTCTTTGCATTAGAGCTTCTATCTCCCCATAATAATAAAAAAAAAAATTCTTCAAAAATCCCTAAAGCCAAGCAACGATCAGGATCCCCCCAAAAATCTAATTTCTTGTTCCTTATTCCTTCTCTGAGATTTCCTGAAAATTTAAGTTTCGTCCATAACTTTATGAGTTACTGTATGTTGCTAACTAACAGACAGACAGACAAACCAACGCTGCTGAATACCTGACCTCCGCCTTGGCAGAAATATTAACTTATTATCAAATACATTTGGATAAAACTAAACCCCAAGAAAAATGTATTTATATATATTCAGAGGATTTATTGCAATTAAAATAATTTATGATTTAATCGACTTTATGTTTTGTTTTGTTTTTTTTTTTTCCCCTAGAATAACTAAGAAAAAATTTAACAACCTACAAAACTCCAGAAATGAACAATTAAACCAATTAAATAAATAAAAAAAAAAAAAAATTATATAGTGTTTTTCTTTTTTTTTAACAGTGTTTACCTGTTTATGTAGAACGTTGCTCTTACTTAAAGCCATTTCAGCTATATTTGCAGTTCATATGCTGTAACATTGAGTGTTTTTAGGGATTACATTTAATTGAGTAATCCTTTAATATTCCCCAAAGGAAAACTGGGTTGTTGAATTTATCGTTTAAAGAATAGTCAGGCATCAGTAGTTCTTTTCCAAGGATGGAGATGTTGTTTGGATTTGATATTCCCACAATACGCCACAGGAATTCCACAAAGACTTTCTGTTATGATTTTTATTTTAAAATAAATGGATCCTAAAGCAAAGAAAAAAAAAACTAAAAACTGACCACAGTCATTTGTGGTGTTCTGGCATGACACTGAAACATCTCTGATGATTTATAGGAAATTAAACCTTCTATACAGTCAAGTTTTATCAATAAGATATAAGTGCAATTCAGCAAGAAGGTGCTGAGACAGTTGTCTGTCTTTTAGTGCCAAGTTTTGCCCTTTAAATCTAAATTAAATTCTGAAAGGCACAATCTCAGTTACAGTTCTTTCTACAGTAAAGAAAGTTTTATGCTTGTTTTTAGGTATCATGATCTGTTTTGACATTAGAAATACAGGACTGGACTATTGATGATGTTATCTTTACTGACATTTAGTGATTCTGGTAAATAATAAGGTACATTGTTACTGTTAAAAAGTCCATCAGTCAGTCTCAGGTATACAACTTTACCTGCAAAATACCTGTAACTAGGTCCGTTGTTACTCACTTTAGAGCATATTTTCTCAGCGATGCCGCTTTGTCTTTTAGACAGGCACATCCTTTAAATGTTAGCATGCAAATGGGGCATCGGGTGCATACACAAATATTGTTCTTCTTTTTTTTCTATTAATAAATAATGAAAAGTGAAGTGACCCAGAAGTATCTAGCTTGCAGCAAAGCTTATATAATACAACACAGATGCTCCAGGGTTTCACTCCTTCATTCATGATGGAAACATGGTGCCATCCGTCATTAAAGGATTTTTTTTATATTTATATGAATGTTATGGTTGAAGTTTTTATTTTCAAAAACACCAGGGGAAAAAACACAGTTCATTAGACTAGTTTGTCTAAGTTCTTACAAAAAAAGACAACACCAGAAACGACTGTTGTGGAGAATTAAGTGACACAAGGCCTGCACAGCAGCATCACATCATTTGTTGCATCTTGCACATGTCAAACCACAAATTGACTATTTCTGTCAAGTAACAGTAACCACAATCTGTCTAAATGCAGCGTCTGAACTGCAAATGTCACAAAAGTGCAGTTTTATGGATTGTAGGAGTGGTAACCAGCGGAATGTGCCACCCTTAATGCCAGAGGAAAAGTACTTACAGAGGAAGAGACACAAACATTCTGTAGCATTGCTTTGACATTTTTTTCAAACTCTCCTGGGATACTGATTTAAGAATATTAGCAAGCAGGAGGTTTTTCANACATTTTTTTCAAACTCTCCTGGGATACTAAGAATATTAGCAAGCAGGAGGTTTTTCTAAATATTTGATTTACATTGTATAAATGGTCAATTAAGCAATTACAACTCAATTTGTCAAAGCACCAGATGCATGCACTTTTTTATGTCTTTGGGTTGACACACGTGCATTTATGTAATACAAAGTGTAAAGAGCATGAGGATAGTAGAAAAGAAGCCATTTTGGTTAAACCATTTGGGGTTTTGTATGTTTGTGCACAGAACACAGTGAATCTAAAGTATGAATTCTATTACAAAAAGACGTTAAACTAAAGAGTATCTTTGGATTAATCTTGGAACATTATTTGGGGCATCATTGACTGAAACGATACTAATCTAAACAAACACACTAACAATGAAAAGATTGAGTAAGGCTGAGCCCATACTGTCTTTTTAACCTTGTATTCATAGGCGACCGGCTCCATCGTAGCGATAATTGTAGATGCTTCTTACTGCAGGGTTCCTCTAACGGTCACATTAGAAAGTTGCTTCATTTGTAGGGTGTGCCAAATAATAACTTGGTGACAATAGAGGTAAGAATTTGGTTGATTTTGAGTTGATGGCAGAAAGATCATTGTCATACATAAGGCCACTAAACTAAACAGGCGAGTTTTTACACAAACAAGCAAAGAACTAAAGTTAGAGATTCTCATAGTAAAGAGATATATTAAATCATTTCACTGGGCAAGTTGTTTGTGATTTTTATGTAAAATAATTGTTGATTTTATTTTTGCTTTAATTGTGTTGATGTGTTATATCAGACAAGTTATTATATGTGCAGTGAATAAAGCTCAGATNATCAGACAAGTTATTATATGTGCAGTGAACAAAGCTCAGATAACAGAAAATAAAAAAATAAAAAAAAACAAATCTGCTGTGAATGTGGAAATGGACATATGAGCCTCAAACTTTCAATTATTCCACAGGGAAATGTGCCAACCAGTGCAGATTTTTTTTTTCCTCACTCTTGAATATGCATGATTAAATGTAGAATAGAATGCTTATTTTTTGTAAATTGGATGAAAAAGCCACCATGCGCAATGAAATACAACTAAAATGCCAACTTGCCGTTCCAGCACATAAACAAGAGACAACTCACACAGCAGTTTCAAATAATTTGTCTCTTTTAGGGGATTTAGGGTCAACAGAACTCTTTGTGACTTAGTTTTAAATTGATTGGAGAAATTTGACTGGTCCAGTCATTTTAGGAACACATGCTTTCCAGGCTGAGGCACAGACATCACGCCATGCTCCTTCTCCTTCAGAGACCCCTTGTGGCCCAATAGATGTAGGGAAAGTTTTCCTGGAAGAGATGTCTCATATAAGGAAAGAACTGTTGCATCATAGGATAACAGTGATCATGGGTAACTGTGTATTGATTTGCAGTGAATGTTCCCTCTAAGGGAGCAAGGCTTTGCCAGGTTTTTCCTTTATTTTGCCAATTGTCTTCACCATTATCTGTAACATGGTTCTCTTCAGTCTTTGCAAGCTGCTGCACCAAATGATCTCCGCTGACCGACACCCGACAGATTTAACACACCCTTTTTTCTACACCAGATATCACTGCATTTTGTTTGCATCTTTTTTTCTCGTCTGTTCATCTTTGCTTCTTCATTAATTGGCCCATCAGGGTAGACCTCTTTGCTTTGTGTTAGCATGGCTGCCTCACTGGCAGCTTGTCTTGCTGCCACTTTGGAGGAATGTCATCCATGAAGGGCACTATTACAGGCGTGCAGATGGGACTGTCTCAATAACCCCCACCCCCCCCACAAAAACACATGCACACATTAATCTAATGAAAGGAATTGGATGATAGAAGAAAGCACATGGTAAGCAAAGATGATGTAACATCGGCAGGAGTATGTGAAAGATGTGAAAGATGTGAAAGAAAGACACATATCCACACGTCCCCCAGTGGATTCTGCCTACATACCTATAACCTAATGTAACTTATGTTTTTAGTATCATAGCAACATGTTCACCACGCTGTCATGTTTCACATTTTTACAGGATCAGTGTTTTGTGGGTAATTGTAAGCTCCTCTTAAAATATGACATGAATAGTGCTTAAACAGAGCATTTTAAAATGGCCTAGTTAGAGTAATTAATTCAGAAAAAATGCTAATGCCAGCAAATGTTTTCCTTCGCAACAGTTTGGAGACGTTATGATTTGTCTAGACTGCAAAATCCTCATCAGTTTACCAGACTGACTCCACTTTCTGCAAGTTTGGGAAATAATTTATTATTGCTCCTTCTAAAAAGTTAGAAGATTCTTTTTTTTTTTTTATCAGTTCAAGATAAATGACTCAAAGGAGGTGATGGTAGCAACTGTCATTCATGGTGACTCATTTTCACACTTTGTAAAAAAGGGATCTATAAATCGAATCAATCAAAACTCGATCTCACTGGTTTCTTAATGCAAACAAAGAAAGAAAGATAATTAACTAACAACAATATTCGCATATGTGCAAATAAATGTGAAACTGTGCATATCAAGCCAAATTCAGATTTGATACATAAAGTTTTTGAGACCTTTTGCATCACTTAACCTAACTTAAAACACCATTGGATACAATCTGATACTTGTCTTCTGCCCCCTGGTGGACACCTTTTACACTACACCTAAACTTCCCCAGCATACTAAATTTGCTTTAATTATAGCATTGCCGAATTTTAGGCAAATTTAAATTAGTTTAAACCCCAAATAAAGAATGAAGACGGTAGATATAGTTGTTTTTATATCTGTCATTGTTAACTAAAAAAAATGTATAATTTACAGAAGTTTAATTCCTGACTACCTCGGTTTTGATATTTTACATGCACATTACAGATGTAAAATAGGTAGACAGATCCCTTTTTGCTTCCAGCTGGAAATTTTGTGCAGATTTTGTCCGATCAATGTTCTGAGTTGGAGTGTATATCATACAAAACAGTCTTTTTATTTATTTTGCTTGATCAGATGTGCTTTTTGTTTTTTTCACAATTGTATCGCCACATTATTCCACGATACATTTTTTGGGTTGGTCGGTAGAAGTTGGTTGCTGCAGGATGATCCATCAAAAAAATGTTTCCCTGGCAACATTCACTCACAAGACCATCACAATATTGGCTTTTTAACCTGTCTCAGTGTGTACCAGATTGATTTCCTCATGATTCTTTCATGACAGCCGAGACTCACACTGTGTAGACTAGGTTTATAACTTTAATCTGCTTTAAAGTCCAACACGCTGCTCCTCAGCTATAAACTTTTTAGTAGATCTTGAGTAACTCAATGATGTGTCCTTGCGATTCCACAGGTTCCCATTCACATCAGTGACATAGACAAAGATATTTTATGTCTTTTTATATATTTTATGGGCAGCAGATGTTTAGGAATTCTGACACTCTAATTTGTTTTCTGGGAATAGCTGATAAAAAGCAGCCAAAATGTGCCAAACTTTCTGGCCTTGTAGACAAACTGCATATCTATATTCAGAATTTCTAACTAGTGCTTTTAAATTCACAAATTTCCACTTTAATTCGAGTGAAAAATATAAATCTTATCCACCTTCTGTATGATGGACTGCAGTCATTTTCATTGGCTCTAAAATGTGGGGGTTTATATTAAAGCATTATACTGATTCATTTTGCATGAGTAAAAATAAATGAACAGAAACATTTAAGGTAAGAAATAATTATAATGGCAAGAGGTTTAATTGCCATATATATATATAAATTGTCCCCTCGCACACATCTATCCCTCCATTTTCTATATCTCTTAGTCCAATTCAGGGTCACAGGGAAGCTGGAGCCTATCCCATCAATTAGCAGACAAGAAGCAGGGTACACTCTGGACAGGAGGCTCTCCTATAGACATCTGTGGTTTTTAGAAGTTCAGAAATGTTTCTAATTTATCTTGGCTGTCTTTTTCTCAATAGAAGTAAACTGTGACATAAATGGCTGCAGCCTTTTCTCCACAAGTAACAGACAGTGCTATGATGCACAGATAAAAATCTCTTTCCTCATTTTCTTGCAGTATGCACAAATGAAGAGACAAAAGAAGAGAGGTTGGTGTTATCCAGCAGTCAATTGCTTATTGATCCTTGTGGCACCCTTCTCCTTCATCTTCTCCTCACAGCATAAAGGAGTAAATTGGACTGTTTTTGTTTGCTCTGATTGACGTCTGCCTTCTGCAAGCGGAGTTTTAAACTTGCACTGATATTTCCAAAAGACTACTTTTTTTTTTCTTTTTGTCGACTCTCATCTTCATTAAAACCCACACAATTCTTCAAGTGCATACAGTGTCTGCGCTGACAGATGACAAGTGTTAAGCTAAACAACCCACAGTGCATTGTGACAACTCTGTCAACATAAAACAACAAGAGAAGATGACAAATGGCACTTGTGTCAGTTATCGCCCGGACTAACAACACAGTGCAGCCAAGTCCAAGCATGAAATTATGTTGGGTGGGACAAAACAAATGAACAAAAACACACACACAAAAAAAATAAATAAAAACAAAAAAAACACAAAAAAAATCTGTTTTAAAAATAAAAGATGCAGTTGTTCCTTGTGTGGTGCAGATCTTTGTTTTAATGTTTGAAATAGGAGTTGTTCACACCACACACACGCGCACACACACAAATACCATGTCTGACAGATCGTCATGGTGATGGAAGTATTAAATTGCAGAAGATGTACAACTTACATTCCAACATATTTGTAAATCCACCTCTATATAATGATGACGGCACTATTTCTATCATAAAGTAAGAAATTTTACATAATCTTCATCCAAATATCCATGATTTGTTTTTGTTTCGTTTTTTTCTGTTTGTTTGTTTTGCTCTGTTTTTTTTTTTTTAAAGGGTTAGCAATAACCAATAAGCAACTGAAAAACAAAGTAATAATACCAATAAAATAACACAATGCAAAGTTTGTTGTTTTGATGGCACACTGATAGCACTACACAACCCTTTCTTCCAGCTCAGGGCATCACATTACTGCTGCGTTTTGCTTTACCACCATACACACCAGCAACTGGACATCTACACACTGGCTATTAAGAATGCACACCTGGCTAACTCCACAAAGTAACAGAGGACATCGTTTTAGGAAGCGAGGAAAAGAAATAAAGTGGCAAAGCCAAAGAGAAGACAAGAGTCACCAGACTGACTTTTATTGGTTGGAGAGAACTTAGAGAAATTAGACAGGATACAAGAAAGGTGCTGAATTAGCTACGGCAGTTAATGACACAGTTCTTTCACTGTGTCTGGTGTATGTGTGCTAAGCTCTGTAAAGCTATTAAAAGGGCACTGTCTTGTTAAAAATAAAAAGATCCCCATCCTCATTTCTACTGTAACCACAGGCTGTGAACGTTGACTCGCTTTTAGGACTGTATCCGTAACAACATTGAATAAGATGGAAATTGCAACTGAATTTTTTCTAGACACCCATTTATTAGGCATAAATGATACCGCTGGTTCCTTTAAAAAAAAATAAATAAAAAAAAGAGGGAAGGAAAGCAGTAATAGCTGTTATTGTTAAACTATTTGAGTATTCTCCTCAGCTAAAAGGCCCATTGAACTACAGAAAGGTATACAAAACGACTGTATAAAGCTTTGTATTTGAGACGTGGAATAATTTATTTATTAATTTTATCTATTTATGTTTTTTTTTTATGTAGGCTCCATCATGCAGTGTTTTAGTCAAACCTGCTGACATCTACATATAATGGATTCATTTCATGCATTTACTCAGTCCCTAGCCTAACCTTTGAAACGAAGTTACTCCATCACGATCTAATAATTACACAACAGTTATAGGCGGTCCCCGGTCAGGACCTCATCACTTAACCCACCATACAACCGTGTGCTTCATACTACTGATTAGGCTATCTGAGGCCATAAAGAAATACGTCACCTTTTTTCCTTTCAAAACACTGGTCATTATCAATCTCTGTTTATCTCATGATTGCATAGGCCCACTATATTTTGATGCATCTTCCACCCATCATTAAGTAGCAACCTCATACAGTAATCAGCGCACTAGTGGAAATAACAGCATCCTGTGAGTAAAACTGATTCTTAATCACTGAAGCGTAAAATTCTGGGTCATCACTTCTTGCTCACTTCTTGCCAAGCTACTTAAAGGAAAAAAAGAAAAAGAAAACATGACTTAGATTTAGCTAATGAGGGCCCTTAGCAGACTTATTTCTCATTTGCAAGCACAAAGGAAACAGCCAGCAGTCCATTTTGGTCTTAATAACGACATCATCTGTAGTGCAGATCGGATTTCTACCCACATCTCAAAGCCATGACTTGACCTACTGCATCTCAGTCTGAAAACTCTGCTGATGGATGACTGCCTTTGCACTCCTGGAAACTTCAGCGTTTCCATTTATCTTTTCTGCTGTACACTGTAGATTATCCCAAACAAGCAGTAAAATGTCCTTAATGTCATTCACTGACTTTTCCAGTGTTTCCTTCTTCTCTCCCAAACACCACTAGGTTATTTTGTTCATTTTAATCAAAAAATCGTCCATTAATTTGCAGATTCTTTCAGAAGTGTGAATCATCCACCATCATAGAGGCTAAGCTTTTCACCAGTACTGCTTTCACCATGGTGTATTAATCACAGCAGGACAGATTATTACCTGTCCTCCATCCATCTTTTGCTGGTGACTTTGCAGCATAAACAAAAGTGTGTTGGTATTATCCCAGTTGTGCAGCAGGGTGTTCTTATCGGGTATTCTTGGGTGGAATGTAAGTACATGGAGAACATACTTGCTTTACTCTTTTTCTCTGCAGCCATTTTGGATGATGGGATAATCTATTTGTTGAATTGGGGAATGACAACTAAATGCGTAACTCTGGAAGACGGGAAAATGAATAAACACAGGCATTAAGCATGACTGTTGAAGACTAAATAAATCTAGAGAAATAAATCCTTCTGTATCCATAATCATCTGTCACTTTCTATCTTTCTCTATAAAGTCAATTTTTATTTGTGCATTTTGGGTTTGATTGTAACCAATACATTTAACTTTGTTTGATTTGCAGCATCTCCAACCGTCCCTCCACTGCACTCGGAGCATTTCAAACCCTGCCATGAGAAGGACTTGGCCTACTGCCTAAATGGTGGCGAATGCTTTGTCATCGAGACACTTAGTGGTCCTCACAAGCACTGCAAGTAAGCAATGATTTCATCTAATTCTGTCTACTTCTTTATCCTCTTCTACTTTCCTTTTTAACTTTCTGCTTGCTGAGGCTTTTTACAACATATACCTGCTTTGCTTATGAAAATGTGGAATTTTACCCTCAAACAGCATAACGTACATGGTTGTGTTACTTTTGTGGGACAGTGTACAAGTATAACCTTTGTTTGGATTTGTGGGTCTAAGGCAATTCTCAATTCTCAAATTCCTCCTGTGGAATCACTAACTTCTATTCTGTTGATTGCTTGTTAAAATCTGAGCAGAAATTTTAAGCTAATTACACAACTTCTGCTTTTTGCAATCATCTTTGTTTGTAATGAGCTCATCACACATTTAGTAGTTTCAGTATTAAAGTAAAAATAGTTTTGGAGACACTGAGATAATGGATCAATGACTGTGAATGCTGTGAATCCCAGCTGAGACCACCTAGGCTCTTCAAAGCTGTGAGCTATGGAGTTTCAAGGGCAACAAAAAAGATTTCTCTCAATTTAGCTTTTTTGAATGTGTCCATTGCGTGGAGGGAGAGGGAACCATTACTCTTCTTCTTTGTTGTGCATGCAAGGCTTCTACCGCTGAGTTGAAGCCTATTGATGTAGACAAAAGGCCCAAAGTTTTTAAATTGATTAGTAGGAAGTTTTAAAAAAATGTAGATTGGTTGCAAATGTGAAATTAATTTCATGAGAATATGAAGTAGAAGATTTTCCAGCAATGTCAGGTTGATTTTTAAAGTACATTAAAAAAACCTGCTGTTGGCCAAATTATTAATAGTTATTATGCACAAAAGTAATATTAAGGTAAAAAAAAAGGTAGTCCAACTAAAAGGCCTAAAAGAATGAAATGAACAGAAACAAAAACAGAATTCATACAAATAATAAAAATGAGAATAAGAACAGATATGTTGAAACACACACCGGTGGTTGGAATAACCTCCAGTGCAGAAACGGTCTGGTCTCATGGGCCAGTCTTGAGCTCAGAACAATTCAAGGCAAATGATTAGTGGAGCTGAGTGATTCACACGGCACATGAAATAAAC
>CM047990.1:28109445-28148777 GCA_026261665.1 Melanotaenia duboulayi | reverse complement strand
AAGATGCCATATAAAGAAACAGTACAAAAAATAAAGACGACAAAAAGATGTGAATATGGGGGAAAATTAACAACTAAAGAAAATGTTTTTTCTCATGAGGTTAGTCAAAATGAAAACTGAGCCAAAGGAAGAATAATAAGTTGTTTCATAAGATACGATGCAATGGGATATGATACGATGCAATACAATGCAGTACAATACGATACAATATGATATGATATGATGCGATACTATTGGATTTTAATGACCTTACAGTGGGATGATTTGCATGACTCCACAAAGATATAGGGCATAGAAAATATCTATATACACACTATCAACAAAATCACAATGTTTACACTAACTATTTACATGATTTGAATATGACATTCTAAGTTTTGAATAAATTTTGAAAATTAAAATAGGTGTAAAAAATATTGGATAAAAGTATGTGTGCAGCCATTTTTAGATTTTTGATGAGGTTTAAGACTGAGTTTTGACTCTTTTTTTTGTTTACCATGTTATTGTACACTTACAAAAAAGAAAAGTGTCACTAGAATGAGTAAAAAAAAAAAAAAAAGCCATTGAACAGATAAATAGATAAATAGATACTTTTTTTAAATTAAATCCAACAATAAAAGAAAAAAAAAAAGAAAAGTTTTAGAAGCTCGCTCTGAATCCACCCTGACATTGTCTTATTGTCTTGTGTCAGGATATTGTTGAACTAATGGTTGAACTATTGCCCTGGACTCAGGTCACTGAAAAATGAGCTCTCAGCTCCTGAATGCATTAATCAGTTCTTCAGTTTTGACTGACCCTGTGGCCTCTGCTGGAAAGGATCCCCACAGCGTGATGCTACCACCACCACTCTTCACTGCTGTAAAGCTGACATTTATTCATGATGTTTACCTAAGGATGTACTGTAGTCTAGAGTGGTTCTAGTCTCGACTAAATATTATCTCGACTTGACTGCCATTTTAGTTTTTATTTGGTTATCATATAATTTTTGTCATTAACATGTTGTTATTGGCCAAAATCTTAAGCAGATAAAATTTATAGATACCTGGTAGAGAAGAATGTCTTATTTCACTATGACTTCAAATTCCCTTTGCATGCAATCCTGTGATGGAGTTCCTTTAAAACTAAAATGTTTCTTTTAACATGAAGCATATCTTCATGATTTGAGTTGATGAGGCTCAACCTTACACTGATTAACACATTCCTAAATATGATGTGAAAATACACTATTTTCCTTGACTGCTGGCTTGATTGTATAATTTTGCACCATGATCATCAAATCTGTTTTGCTTTGGACTGATGCTGATTTAATGATACTACCTGAATTATACTGATGGATGTTGTGGAGTACTTTCTCACTCCTGATGATGGCATTTTGTAATTTACTGCCCTTCATAACATTCGATAGTTTTGTGAAACCATCATCTGGTTGACAACTTCTCTCCTCTCGGTGCTGTACCGTTGTTTCCCCTTTGGTGTCCTTGGTGTCTTCATGGTCATTTCTATGATATGATGACTTCATCATATGAAGATCTTCTTCTCTGGATCAAACCATTTTGTAGTAAATTGCTTTAAGCTTATGATGTGACAAAAAATACTTTCAGGTAAAAGAAGAGCTCCGGACATCAGCTTTATGTAAAAATGATGATGGTTTATTACAAAAAGTGACATCATAAACAGATATGCACCTCTGTGAAGTCTCTGAAGCCAATCCTAGAAAAGCCCTTACACCAAATGTGTGTTGTGGTCTTATACTCTTTAGACAAAGTCATTCCTGAGTCAAGTATGTTCGTGTGTGTGTAGTCTCTAAGACATAGAACCTTGTATGGTAAGAACCTGAGTGTGTCTTACACAATGCTATGTTTAGATACTTCTAGAAGCTTATAAGCCCGTCCATACATGGATTCTAAGGCAAATAGGAGTCTGCTTACAGCTGCAATGAAGGTTAGTCCTAATCTATGTATTTTTAAGCAATTATAATTATGATATGTTGAGAATAAGATACTTCGTAGAGATCTGAACATTATTTAGAAAACGACATTCCCAGATTTTTTTGTCATGCATAAAGTTGTGACTGTCTACTAAAGTCCATTGTGCAATACTGAATTTAATGAAGTAACACATTGTCAAAAACAGTTTAGCCAAAATAATGTTTATTTTAACATTGGTCTTGGTGTCATTTCTTACATAGATTTAGACATTTCTGAACCTAATGTTGATTTACCAGGTATTTTTCTGAGGCCTGTTGCTCTTATCCATTAATAATAACACTGGAAAACAGAAAACACAACTTACTGAAAAAGTATTTTTCCTTTTCTTTAAATATTTATTGTCTTTTTTAAAAATAAACTTTTAGTTCTTTCTTTCTGTCGTCTGATCAGCGGTTGGTCGCTGTCTTGAATTATTCAGTTGAATACGTCTGAAAGGAGAGAAACATTGGGACGAAAAAAGAGTTGGCAAGAAGAGAAAGGTGAAGATGAGGCAGGATAGAGGTTAGAGACAGCAGTCCGGGAGGGAAACGTGACAAGCATGACCTCAGCAGTCACGTCCTCCATCCTCTCGCTGGAACTTTGAAGCATTGGACATCAGCAGGACGACAGGCGGTGCTGCTGTGCCCTCTGCGGCCCTGCAGGCCAGCTCAGAACAATGCATGACAATTACCCCCACAGCAACCTGCTGCCATTGTCTGCAGCAGCTCGTCATGACAAACAGAAAGATGTTTAAAGTGCATTTATTTGGTGATTTAAGAGTTTAACCTCATTATGCTGTCAAGTCTGTCTCAGTCAGTGACTGTAAAGTGATGACATTTAGAATGTAATGATGACAATGTTATAGAATAGAGAGATAATTAATCAACTTAAAACAAAATGTGTGGGGGGGAAACAGGTGGTAAAAGGTGTATGCATATGGTAAAGACAAGGATATTATGCTACTTTCTGTGTGTGAGGTTATTTTCATATAAGGGCAAATTCTGCTTGACAAGTTCTAATAAATTAGCTCATAGAAACATAGAACATTTTTTTTTTTACATTCCTCATTGTCCTTTTTGAACTTCCCATCATCGTTCCCCTTTTTTTAAATTAAAGAGTTATTAAAAGCAAAAGGCTTATCTTGAGTATTTTAATTGTCTTGTCTAATAAGGTCCTCTGTGGGGCTCGAATCCTTTTACAAAAGCTCAGAAGACCTTCTGGCACACAGCATCATGCCATAAAAACCAAGGCCAAATAGGCAGCTGCAGACTGAAACAGCGAAATGAGATTTTTTGTTTATGTCAGTGGGTGAGTGCTTCACACAAGCTAGTAGAGAAATCACAGAAAGCAACAGCTTTGTAACAAGGGCTTCCAGTCATCACGGCACTGTTCTGTGTTTTCATCATTTCTAATATTTCTTTACTGTTATTCATGCCAGCAATGCAACAGTTGTAACAGCAAGTAAATTCAAATTATTTAATTTGAAATGATCTTATCAGCATGGCTGATGAAATATAGAACTCTCCTCTATATGAGCTCAGTGCTCCATGTCTTTACATTTACAGTCTCCTGTTGTTTTCTTTGTATATTTTGGCTCATAATCCATTTCTGCTATGACAAATTGTAGCATCTAGCTGAATCAGACAGAGACAGCATATCCTTATTTTCTTCTACATTTATTCTTGGGTGTCACTCTGCCTCCATATGTTTAATAGATGATGTTGTGGCTTTGGGTCACAAGCCAATCATTCACGCACAAACTATCTGATTGAGATCCTGCATTATAAGTCCTTGTTTATTATAATCATATCATTATTATATTCATAGTTTGAATATGTTTTGTATATATATATATACATGTATATATACAGATTTGAACCAACCCTTGCATTCTATGCCCTAACGGATCAATTGACATTCTGAAGTTAAAATAAGTCCTTGAAGTAATTTCCAGAATGTCTGCCTGCACCGTTATCCACATGGCAATGCACAAATAGAAAAAAAATTAAATAAATGAAAAAGACTGGACTATCTCCAATGGGAAGTTAAATTAACAAAATGTATAGTCATTTCTCTAGTTTTAATGTCAGGCTTTATGGGGTAAAAATAACATGACAATATGCTTTTGAATGTGCATACAAAACTGTCTGGGACATACAGGTGGATACCACACACTTTTTCTAATGATCATGGTGGAGCATAGAATGTCAGCACACTCTGATAGAGAAACTATGCATCTCTGCCGTTTTACATCTTCTCGTAGAGGTGAGGGAAGTGTGCATGGATGAATAGCTGGTGCAGCCTGCCCAGCAGATAGTCATGTTGAGTCATTCCTATCAGACAGAAGCTCCAAATGATGCCACATTCAAACAAAAACTTCTGCACCGATTGCCTACCCAGGCTGCTCACGTCTGCTGGTACTGCAGGGGGAAGAAACACAAACCTCACACATATCTGCATGCACACTGACACAACGCCACAAAGTCCAACAAAAATGTGTGCCCCGTTAAGCCTATCTGTTTTTCCCAGTATTGAATGGGACTTAGTACATAGAATAATGGTGTCCTGGTGTCTTAGACAGGACTAATCCACTTTCATGCCATTGCACTCTGACGTGTCAAGCCTTGTTCATTGTCCCTGCCTCATTAATGAACAGAAACATCAATTAATCTCCTTATTAATGATCCATGGACACTCTATACTAATTCCCCCCTCATATGCAGAAAATCCTTGCAGTCAAAGTCAACATATTGAAATGATATACTGACCACATTTTAACAGAAGCTTGAAGTATGCTTTACTTCACTGCTGTGTCATTGATGACTTGTGGTGGTTTGTCATGTGTAAATTGTCTTCATCCATGTAGGGTTTCATTCTGTAGTGTGTTTTCTAAAATCATATGTGTAATTACTGCATCTCTGCTGTATATGCGCTCTCCCATTTGTACACATTCTCAGCAATACATTTCTGTAATTAGCTCCCAAGATGATACAATTGATTTGCAATTTTTCACATCCTTTATAAAAAAAAAGTATCCATACGTATGATTTTTTTTAAAAAGTAGGAAAAATGGCAGATTCTCATACCTGCTGAATGGCTATAATTGGAGGTCATATTCTCTTTGACCTTTTGTTCTGTGATGCAACCAGGATCGCTCATACGGATGCAGATTTTCTTATCATTTCAGCATGAATGCTTTTATTTTTCTTGGATTAACTGATAAAAGTTCCATGCTTGATATGCTGCATTTTCCCATCCATATGACACATTGTCAGTCATAGCCAGCAGTATCCCCAACCCTTTCATATCCATTGTGTTCTTGTCTAGTTTAACTGTAAGACATTAGTGATAAAACGCAGTCCCTTTCTTGCCTTGGTATTTCAATGATCTTTGCCGTTCTGAGTCATGATTTTACTGCAGTACTCTGGAACCATCCTTTGTTTTCATGGTGTGCATAATCAGCAATTAAGGTGAAACAGAAGTGAAATATCCCAAACATTAATGCAGTTAAATGAAGCCACATTAAGGTCCACCCATTTCCCCGCCCCTCATTTCGTCATACTAGTCACTTTCCCGCAGGCGTCTTTCTACACACTAACAAGATTATCACACACATCTTGAAAAATTTGGGAAATCAGTTTAGTAGAAACCATGTAACAATTGGGTTATTGATAGTAATAAATGATAGAAACAGTGAATGCATTATGTAAATGTTTTTATCTACCAAAAGAAAAGGAAAAAAAAAAAAAGCAATTTCTTGATTGTGTCACACAAAAACTGCAAGTTTTTGCTCTGTTATCATATACTTATGTACTTACTGGTCACTTTCTTAGACATGATAAAGACAACTCACTAAAGTTCAAACAGTGCATCAGTAACAAGAACAATAATAGATTAAATTCATAAAGTGCTTTTCAAGGGACCCAAAGCATCTTGTGATGGTTATTTCCAGCAGGATAATGCACCATGTCACAAAGCTTAAATCCTCTCCAACTGCTTTCTTGAATATGAAATGAGTTAACTGTATTCTAGTGGTCTCCACAGTTACTAGATTTCAGTCCAATAGAGCAGTGATACTCAACTGATCGGTCCTGACCCAAAAGTGTGTTGCAGACCCATTTTCCATGTGTTGCAGACCTGTGCAAAATGTTGTCAGGACCACTTCTGGGATGTGGTGTAACAGAAGATTCTCATCATAGAAAAGCAGCAACTGTGTGATGCTATCATGTCAACGTGGACCAAAATCTCAATGTGCAACATTTCCAATGTAGTACTAGCAATGTGGTCCTGATATAGGTGCTGGGAAGTGTATATACACACTATATGCACCCAATAAAAAAGGTGAAGAAATCATAACCAATAGATGATAGAAATTAGATTACTCCATATGCATTAGCATGGAACTGGAGATTCTGATGTGAAAGTGACTTAAGTCAATATTTATTCATTTGCACATTAATCAAATGGCCATCAATATTCACTTTACACACATGAAAATTGACATTTATTGCAGTTTTGCAAAAATCATTGCAGTTACATTCTGATTAAAATTCATTTTACTTCACCACATCAGCTGTTACATGTTAGTCTGTCAACCCTAACCCTAACCCACTACGTTGACTTAAACGAATCACACAAAGGAGTGTGAGTAATTCTGAGTAATGATGTAAAAATACCAAATTTGACTCATAATCAATGTGCAGTAGTGTGGCTGTGAAGGCTTTGTGCTGGACCATAAACTGAACCTGAATACTGAACATTTTCATCAGGGAAATCTGAGACACGTTAGGTGGGTGTGAATTAAGTAGCTGTCCGTGGTGCTGAATTCAGAGACCTCAGCCAGATGCTGCTGATGTCATAATAATAATTATAGCCATGGGTAGTGTTGCTTAGAGCTGCTTCTTAATGAATCATGGAAACTTTTTATTTTCATTTTACATATTTTTAAAACCCTAAAGGGAAAGTTTGAAAGTACAAAGCTCTCTGAAGCGATGGGTTATTACATGTTCTCTGGTTAAATTAATCTTACAATTGTTAAAGCTACAGAGAAACGACTCTGCTCTCATAACATTTGGTAGCTTGTCCCACCATCTTGGTACCACAAAAAAGATTTAAAGATTCTACAATGAGATTCTTGTCTATATGAACAAGACCATTCAGTTTTAGAAAGCTTTATACTCCAAGATGCATTCTAGATGCTACACTGGATGCAGCAGGAGTGGTGGCTTATGTATACCTTCACAGATGCAGCCAATGAACTCAAATAATCTTTGAAACCATGACAACATGATTTATCACATTTTTCTAATAAAAAATATATATATATATTTGTTTTGACGAAGAAATAATGATGAACCACTTCCTGTCAAACGTTTAACCAGCTTAATACCTTGTAGATTATTCCAGCCCTTCATCAAAGGAAAAGATTAGATTAATTCACTATTAACTTAACATCTCTGATGGAACTTTTTTCTTATAGAACAGGAAAATCCCTCCCAAAGAGGAGTGGGGTTTGCTCTGTAAGCCCTAAACTCGGCTATTTACAACTTGGTCCATTTCCACAGGTCAGCAGNCAGATGCAGCCAATGAACTCAAATAATCTGTGAAACCATTTCCACAGGTCAGCAAAGGTCAACTCTGGTTTAGAAAGAAGTGGGAGTTGAACTTTTCATAAACGCAGGATCTGGGAAGTTTCTGAACTAATCTTCTGCACACCCACAAGTCTGTCATGATGTGACTAAAATCAAAACTAATGTTTTACTGCTTCTCGGAGGGATGTTCAAGAGATGATCTGGAAGCCTTCTTCTGCTTTTAAAACTTATTTTGTTCTTTGGTTTGTTGAAAAGCTAACACTCACACGTTTAACCCCCACCGAGACTGGTTTAACTGAACATTTCAGAGGGTCATAAAACTTTCAAAAGTTTCTGCACTTAAATAGGAGAAGATTTTCTTTGTCTGAGGAAAGAAAGAGTATTTTGTCAATATAATTTTAAATAATGTCCAGTATATGCTGTGATAAGTGAATATATATGTATGTATTTATATTCATACAGTCATCATCATTGGTACAAGGTTTAATTGACAAGTTTGATTCATCTATGATCTGAAACTTTATTCACCATTTTCTATTCCTCTTTTTAATGTTCTAACATTCATTTTTACTTAAATTTTGTCATCAAGTACCATTACAATGTGTATCAATTTATGGTTTTTAACAATGCATCATTTAAGACTTTAATAGCCTGGAATGTTACAGATGTATTCACAAATGTTTTATCTGATACTTTTACAAAGGAAATTAGAAGGTTTGGCACTGAACCAGCCCACAGAGTCACCACTGGTTGAAATANAGAGGAAATCGTAGACTGTAGCTTTAAACTTCCAAAAACTTNGTCCCTTCCGTATGGGCACGGATCACACTAAAACTTCCAAAAACAAAGAACAAAGGAATTCAGAAGAGAGAACGATGAATTTCAGTACAGATGGGGTAAAAAAGTTTCTTCAGATTTGGAGAGAAAGTGAGGTGAGAGGTGAGAAAGTGACGCACCAAGGTGCATCACCGTTGACTAAGTTTCCAAGCCTGCATTTTTCAAAAAGCATAAAGAAAGACAATGAAGATTCGCCCTGCACATGCCTTTTGATCTGAGACCGTTTCTCTTCTTTTGTTTCTCTTTATCACTTTTTATAATGATTTTGATAACGGGTTAAATCAGGCTTTTCACACTTCAGCACCAGTTTACAAAATCTTTCTTTTTCTTTTTGGTTCATTAAAGCTGAACTTTTGATCTATAACAGAGAATTTTCAGTATTTCCCCATCTCTGGACACCACCGATCTAGCGGCATCTCGGGAGGAGCAAACCGAAACTTCAAAACTCGGTCCAACAGAACCGGACAAGTCCCGCCAGTATCATTCTCTGCTTGTCTGCTAAAAAATGCTTGGTTGTCTGCTAGAGTTAGAGTGAAATAATTTATTTTTCAGTTAAGATTCCGGCTCAAACAGATGAGACTCTTTTTAGCTTCCTAGGATTCAGAAATCCTTTCCAACCTTCCTCTTAAGTATTAGTTTAATTAACAACACAGGTTCATTTACTCCTGTTTTCATTTTGCTCCAAATATTACATTGTTTGACAATTAGATTCTGGTTTGAACCCCACACTTGCAATTTTCAATGTTTTTTGATTCATGTTCTTCCCATTCAACCTCTGTAAATATACCGCTGACATTATGCATGTTTAGAGTAGTTTAATAAATCTTCACATTTATTTTAACTGGTTGTGGCTGGTGATTTTTCCATTTGAATCATGTCATGGGTCCCTTAGAATTTAGAAATTAAAGTCTTTAGCATCTTCAGACCGATTAATTTATTTGAATTCATTATATTATTCAATTAATTATTGTAGTATTTTTGAGGTTTACCATGCTTCCATTAAACAGATAAATAGATAAAAAGGTTGGTGGTGCCTGATGTTTTCAATTTTATCATTGCCAATATTTTTCTCCTGAAATACAAAACTTGAAACAATAATATGGAGATGAGAAAAGGCTTTGTTATTGTTGACCTGTTAATTTGTACAAAATACCATAAATAATAAATTCCATGTTGTTTTCTTGGTGTGCTAAATGTATTGATGCATTCATGTTATTATATAACATTATATATTATATATGTTATAATTTTAGCCTCATAATCTGACAACTGAGACTGTCCCGAAAAATATGTCTGTATGTTGACTGTGGCTTGCGGTTCCACGTGCATTTTTACATTAAATAAATAAATACAATACAATACAATACAATACAATACAATACAATACAATACAATACAATACAATACGGTCTGACCAAAAACTAGCAAAGCCTGGTTAGCAGTTTTAAGAGTTAATCCAGCTGAGCACATGCACCACTCAAACACTCTTGCATTCCCACTGCAAGGATGCAAGGGTGAATGTAACAGCAGGTGTTTTACTGGTTGGTGTCACAAGCGCTTTGCATATTTTTATTGACTGGAAGAAAGAGCAGGCCTTTGATTTTCTCAGAAGGGCACAGCAGATGCAGGAATTCAACCTGCTTTAACTAGTGTTGGCACATTTGAGAAAGTGTGTCCTGTATTACACAACTAATTGGAAGGTAGGAATGCAGGAGCTAATGTTCATCACAATACATATGTGGTTGAGGCCTGTATGTAAATGTAAAACTTGGGTATGAAAACATGCTAATCTTGTGGGGATGCTGCTCTGCATGTTTTTAATCAGAGATGATAAAGCACACACACATACATAGTGCATGCATCTAAGGATTCAGACTGATTTGTCCAACCGGGGCGTCTGGCAGCAAGATGCTTTAAGTACGAGAATATGAGAAAGTTTGCAGTGCTCCTGTTTGCCTTTTGCATGGAAATAACCACCTGATATTTGTGCACAGCCCCATCCATTTTGCAGACACAAAAAAGTTCATGCACACATGAACAATTTATTTTCATGATTTGCAATTGTAACTGGATGTGTTTGCTATAGTCACGTGACTCCTCCTTGATCATCCTGTTGACTGAGAACGTTCGCCATCTCACTGAGTTAGAGGATAGGCAATGAATCCCAAAGCAAATATTATCTTCTGAAAGAGATGGGTTTGAGCCATTGACATGAATATGGGATTTCCGCTTGTGGTATGAGTGCATGCTATTAAAAATTTGGTCAAGGTTTTAATATTTAGTGTTATGTATATGACTTGCACTGATGTGCTTGCACTGGACTCTGTGTAGAGCCTTGTTTAATAATGTGCTTTGTTTTTGTTTTTTTTTTCTTTTTTTTTTAAAGCTTCAAACTCAAATTCATTCTCATTCATACATGCATTGGAAATGTCATTCCACTCTGAAGCTGCAAAGGCGTAGCATGGACAACACAACAATACAGCCAGAGCAACCAACATGCTAACAGGTCCCTGAGAGGCCTGTCTGAATAAATCCAGATTTGGCTCCCAAGGATAGAGCATCAACAAACAAACCCTTGAAAAGACAGTTTTCTAAGGGGGGGGGGGACAGGTTTAAACAGGGAACGCTGTAAATGTAGTCAGTTTTTTATAACTTCATTTAGTAAAATTTTTGTTGGCTCATAAGTGTCTGACAAATTTGTGCATGGTAGGAGATACCACCTGCAATCTCACAATTAATCTAGAATTTGACTATATATGCATGCATATTAATAGTACACATGAACGCTTTAAAAAAACAGTCTCAGCTAAATGAATTTGTTAATGTTAGCAATCTGTTTCCTGCAGGCTAATGTAACAAAACAGGTGTTACAAAACAGCTGCATGAAAATCCAACATCTGTGAAGACAGAAATGCAAAAACATCTCTGAGCATTACTAGGAGAGCCAGAAAGAGCAAAAACTGAGAGCTTGTTTGCTTCATAACTAACTGCATTTTTCATGCGCAAGACAATGAACTTAAATACCCCTTATTTTATTTTATTTTTCAACTATTTTTATTTTCAGCTATTANATGAACTTAAATACCCCTTATTTTATTTTTCAACTTTGTGTGTGATATCTTCAAAGCACAATTTCAGAGTTCAAGTTCAGATTTGTTCATATTAATCTAGTTATGTTATCCTTTTTGAGCTTAAGTTCCAGAGGCCAATTGCTGGAGTGATCAGTACAGTTCATCAGCAGAAGCTGACAGATTTGGGATAAGTGGGGCTCATGGGAAAGCAGGGTGTAACTTTTAGACTGGGGTGGCCAGCAGGTGGGCAATAATTAAGAAAGGTGGGCCATACACTAAGAAAGGAAATGACTGAGTTCCTTTATCACACACTTACACACACTGCTTTGATAAAGAGAGATGAGAAATAAAAACTCTTTAAGAATCTGGATCATCAAGAGGAAATAGTTGCAACGGGTTCCGAAAGGTTTATAGCTGTGGCGCAGTGTCGGTGCTCGATGTGGTAGTCCGGGGGTCAGTGGCTTCTTCCTCATGCAGTTCTGTCTTACTATCAAGTGGTGGTGGAAAACTGGATAATTAGATCTGAACACAACTTGTGTGGCTAACTGCACATTAGGCTGCTGGCACTGAGGCTGGGGTCTGTCTTGGGATGATCCCTGTCCTTACTTTTTACATAACAGTCAGAAATATTCCCATTCTCTTCATTTTTATAACTTTCTATACTAAATAAAACTGGTTTCAGGCTGTATTTCTTCACATTGTTATGCTGTAACTTATTTCAAAACCAGCTAGCAGTCTTGCTAACCTCCTATTTGAACTTAACTGGATCATGTAGCGATAGCCTAGTCAACACCTTTTAACTTGGATATTGAGGTATGTTTGAGCATTCTTCATATTTTATTTTCAGCTCCAATGGGAAAAATGATTAGCTGAGTTGATGTGTAGTCCCTAAACAGACTCAGTGAAAACTAAGTACTAGGTTTCCCCACATTATCTTAAAACAAATGTAATGCTACCATACAAGTAGATTTGCACTGCTGCATAGCTTTAGGCTAACATAAGGTTATTAACCTTGCATAACATTAGTAATTATACTTGGGACAAAATCTTTACTTCAAACTGGTGTAGTAATACTGGTGATTCATTTATGTCTAGAAAGATGTTCTGTCCTTATCCTCCTCCAATTACCTGTCAATCACATGAGGTGGCCCCAAGGTTGTGTTTCAGAAGTGGACAGTGCCACCCTGGCCACACCTCTAGCTCTGCCCCTGCAGACAGAAAGTGGAGTTCTCTTTCATCATTTTGGAAAAACTATCCAGAGCATGTGTTTCATGAGTATTCTTAATGGAACAAGAGAATGTGTGAAATATAGTTAATTTAAGAAAAAAGAAAACACTAAGTAAGGCAGAAAAATATAAAAAAAAAAATCATACATCATATCCAGCTAGCTGAATCACTTTTATGGTATAATAAAACAAAAGGACACTCAGTGAATTCCCACAACCATTAAGACCNACACTCAGTGAATTCCCACAACCATTAAGCCCTGAAAATCCTGTGTGTGTGTGTGTGGGTGTCGGTGTCAGCNGTGTGTGTGTGTGTGTGTGTGTGGGTGTCGGTGCCAGTGTCAATGTGTGTGTCGTTTGTAGACCCTGATAAGTGGGGGGAAAAAAATCATCAACTTCAGACACTTTTCCAATGTCACAACGTTTACACACAGAGGCACATCCAGAATGCACATACACAAACACACATTGACATAAAAAATGAGGGTGGATATGTGGTTACCATGGCAATCCTGTAAAGGTTGATGCAGAGTTTAACTGCACCGTGGAGAAAAAGAGGGATGTAATATGAGAGAACACTGAAGAAACAAAAGAATACAGTTCCCCAAACACCTTCTAACTCTCAACTGATGCTCTGAACACCCATGCAGAAACGCAGAAAGTGAAACAAGAGCGTGAGCAAAAGAATAAAGCAAAATTACCAATAAATCAGGCCAATTTACAGTGCTGATCTTGGAGAAAAAGAGAAAGAATTATAAGGGAAACTATTTATTTCAAGGCCCACTGCTTTATGGTGGAGTTGGTGAATTGAACGCCATTATAAATGAAAACACCAAGGTTTAAAAAACGAATCATTGTGGGGGTTTGACATTTGTTGCTATCTACTGTTACCTTGTTGCATTATTGGTTGGATCCAAATCAGTGGGAACGCACAACATGACAGGTTTCTGGAGCTGTGTCAGGTGCCAGGTGAGGAATGATGTTGCCTTGGCAGTGAGGGCTAACAATGAGAATTTCGAAATGTTTGACATGTAAACCACAGGGAGGCACACACGTGTTTGCAGCAGTGCTGATTAGGATGATGGGGTTCCAATTTTAACTGAAATTGAACTGCAACAGGGCAACATATAAACAAAAAACTTTCTTGATGGAACTATTTTGAAGGCAGTAAATTGTGATGATTAGGTAAGTTTTTGCTAAATTTATTAGAAGTTTAATCTGAGATGGGAAGGTTATAAAAAGTAAAAATGAGTTGTTTTCCGCTTCTAGCTTTTTTTATTTTTCATTCAAGCACTTTAAGTCAAAGTGTGAACATCTCTAAGTACTGCCAACAGCTATAACAGAGAGCTAACTGCTTAACTTCTGAGACCACCAAGCTGTACTTCATTCCCCAGTTAACTCAGTGTACCAGTGTACTCAGTGTACTATCCTCTTTATTTGAAGTGTTTACAAGCTTTGTTGTTATGTCAGACAGAGGTTTGTATGAATGAGATTCTGTGACGTCTTCAGCTAAAGGGACTTAAACCTTGATTGACTAAACATCTTTCTTTTGTTGGAAGGGCTGAAAAGGGGTCTTTTCAGATCAACTTTTGCATTTGATGTGCACATATTTATTTACAAGGCAACAGACAACAAAAAAAGGAAATCAACAAATCAACCTGTGTATGTGGGAAAGTTCTTTAAGGAAGAAAAAACAAATAATGAAATACTGTGCAGAGATGAAGAAAGGTAGTAAACTTTTGCACTGTTTAATTTAATTTAATTTATGGAAGAAAATGAAATTGAATAAAATAAAACTAAAAACTAATTTCAGAAACTATTCCTGAGTGCCACATCAATCTGTGACTATATACCAATCAACCACAGCATTAAAGCCACTTGCAGTCAAAATGATAAAAACTGCTAAAAGAATACAACAGATTAGAAATCTACATCAGCTTCTATACTCCCAGGATTTCACTCTGGTGGGCACTAATGATGGGATCCTTTTCGGAAGCAAACCCAGTACACAAAAAGTTTACCACAGAACCCATAGGGCTCAAAGGATCTATTTCTAGCTCCAGAAAATCCCTAGTATTTCTTTGTCCGCCCTGATTGATCAGAACTGTTCTGACAGGACTTAATCTTGAATTTAGTAGTAGTTAATTTGAGACTTGAGTGGTCATAATGTTATGGCTGGTCAATGTAGCTTGGTATTTGCCCTTCTTCCATTTTGATACCTTTTATATTATTAATCTTATTGTTTATAGGAAATGCCAACAGCTCTTTGTTTTAGAAAGAAGTATTTCTGTTCTAATATTTGGACATGTCTTATAAAATCGAATAAAACTACACAAAGTAATTCTTCTAAGAAACCATGTTTACCTTCCAGGATCCTTTTCTCTTTGCCATATAAGAGCTCATAGGCAGAGTAAGAGGTCAATAATCTAGGTGCACTTTAAGAGAAGCTTCTTGATCTCTAGTCCACACAACATGTAAACATACACTCAGAGCATGCAGGTCAGTTAGTGCTGAAAGTATTATGAGCACCCCTAGTGCTTGGCAGTTACAGACTGATGTGCTGCATACATGAGTGTCTGTCTGTCTGAACTTTTTTTCTTTTTTTGCATGTTGCATGTGCATGTTTGTTTATATGAGGACTTAGGGTAGATGCTGTCACACCCAATGGCTTGCCCTGCTCTGTCATATCTATGCCAAACCCTCCCAGCAGCTGGCAGCTCATCCTTGTCATCCAAATCCCCCAGCACATACACACACACACACATTTGCTCTCTCAGTTTCTCTTTTTCCATGATCACTTTACGCTCTATCCCTTCATCTTTTTCTGTTTGCCTGGACAGCTGAGATATCATTGGCTCCCAGTTGCTTAATTCATTTATGCGAGTACACACAGTGTGTGTATCCGTGCATGCATGTGTGACCATACATGTGTGGAAGTGCATGAGGATGGCAGAGGGCCTGGAGCCCCAGTCTGCCCATTAAGTTGATCAGGGAGTGGAAACATGGTTATGGGGCTGTAATATGGGCTCTGAGCAGCTCTGATAAAAAAGCTTCCTCTCTACAAGTCCTTGCATCTTAGTCTTGGTTTGGCCACAGTTTTTCTCTTTCTCACTTTCCAAATCCCCACTCATTCCCAGTCTTTTCCTGACCTTGATGCTAAGTAACATTGTTCTTTCTGGGAATTCTTTGCTCCTTGGATACTGAATTAATTACACAGCTCTCATCTTACTTAAACTGAGAAATGCACGTAATCATGTTGCAATGGAATCTCGCCCACTGAGGACCACCATGCAGCCAAACACCACAACTCAGTCACCCTGAGTTGTGTGAAACATTATATTATCTTGCAATGGGTTTCCAAGCTTTTATTTGCATAAATAAATTCTTGGATTGAATAAAATATTCCCCATTTTGAAATAGTTTTATTGAACAAATATTGTACTTTTTTTATTTATTTTATTTTATTTTATTTTTTTTTCAGAAAGAAATCTTTTTGGTTAAAGCAACCAGGAAGCAGCTAAATTTAGCCAAAATCTGTGCTGAGAGTTAGCCAGGCAACCAGCAACAAAACATCCATGTCATGTTGAAACAGATGTCATACAATGCTCTTGAACTTTGCCACAAAGACAAGAGACTTGCTGCACTTCTCATACCATCTAGCATTTAATATTTTCCTTATTACCACCTGTTATCTATAGGTGTCCATTTTGAACTTCTCCCTTTGTCTAATGCATACTATAAAGGGTTTATGTATGACAGGATCGTCCAACCTTTGGGCCATTGACCCAAAGGTTTTAGTTACCTCTCTGCTCAGATCACCTGACTCAAATTAGTGGCTCATTAACCCTTTAAAGGCTGATCTAAGAAGTAATTAGACTGAAAATCCTCATGTTTTTAATCTTGAGCCTTTATTTGCCACTTTAACAAAATGTAATTTAAAAAAAGATATTAATGATTTACATATATGTATTGTTTATTACTGTGTGATATGTAAGACATATTGTAGTGTAAAAGATATCCATCAGGCGACAGAAGACAAGGGTTTCATTATATACAACAAGGTTTTGAGCGATGTTTTTAACCATAAAGTGATGCAATAGGTCTTAGGAACTGTATGTATTAAATATGTTGCACACAGTTTCAGGTGGTTAACAGACTCGTGGAAAATGTGAAGACAAGCTGTTGGGGAGATATGAATGAGTTGAGTTTGATTCACACGAGTAAGAGCACTGACACATTTAAAACATGAAAGGCTGTGGTCCTCAAGGACTAGAATTTTCCAACCCTCATCTATGACATGTAAAGCAAAGTTAAAGTGATGGAAATGCACTTTTTTTATTTTTAACTTAAAGGCAAACATGTTTCATGACACTACTAAATTGCTAGTAAATTGAGTTGTGACAATACATAATTCGATTGATACACCAGTTAAACGATCACTCAGTCATAATTAAACTTCTAATTTACACTCCTACTTGTACATGAGGTCCAATACAGAAAGTGTTTTCATACTCATGCCCACTCCTCTGTAGCAGAGTTTTTTTTTTTTTTTTATCTAGACTGATCACACATTTGCTGTATATCATTCTGGTGCTCTCTCTTTTGTATATTTAGTTTATTTTTTAGGAGGATTTAACAGTGTAAGATGATATTTAACTTGGCTTCAACTCAGTCTTAATGTGGGTAGAAGGCTGCTTTCTCTAGCTGGCTACTCTACTGAAAACTAATGAGGTGAAGCAGCATGCTCCCTTTTGACTGATATTATTAGTTTTTCCATAAACTTACTGATTTTAGATTAAACTAGAAATCATTTTGGGCTTACTGATTAAGCATCAAAAGGCTGGGATTGTATACAGTCTTGTTTATCAGCTCAAAGTTAGGATCGTGTTTTTTGTTTTCTTCTTGACTTTAATATTCATACTCCTTCATAGCTTTTTGTCGACATTAATCCTCTGGGCCTGAGGCCATTGGTTAGTGCTAACCAAACAATTTGTGCTTGGCACTGGGTTGCAGTGGATTTATCAGTTTGTTCTTTGGAGTTTGTCAATGCTGCATGTTGTCTCCACTTCTGTCTTTGATTTCATGGACTGGATTGCTGCCATCCTCAGGAAGACAACTGACATGGGGATCAAGAGAGCATGTCTCTGTACTTCTTATGGCATTGAGCACAAGCCCTCTTGTGCTTTACTTTGCTCAAGTGTGCACCAGAGAGCCTCTGGTGCACACTTGAGAGGTGAGCAGCAGACTGCGATGCAGCTGGAATGGGAATCAGAACCGCTGAGTCTCAGGCCACAGTCTATGTCCCGATCTATGGCTGTGATCTTTGGGTAATAAACAAAAGATGTTGATTGCAAATGCAAGCAGGTAGAACGAGTTTTCTGTGTAGGGTGACAGGGTGAGAAGCTTGACTATTCTGAAAAGATTCATACTGCACTTGTGCTCCTCCACATTGAGGTGGGACAAAGAATTGATAAGAATTCCTTCTTTTTATGAGTGATCCAGGACCCGTTAAAACAAACTTATTAGCAAAGTGATAGCTCCCAGTTTGTTTGAGGGGTGGATGTCGTTTGCCTGGAAGGAGCAGTGAAATAAAGGAAGTTGCTATAGTTTCTGCTCCCGCTGTTGCTTAGGCGACACTAAAATAGATTAAACATGAATAAATGTTGGAAATTTGAAAGCTTATTTAATCAAAATAGGCTCAAAGAGCCCAAAAAGCTCAAATGAAGTGTAGAAGTGAAAGATATTTTTGTGCTTTTGTGACTGTAAATTAATAAGTAAAAGATGTACAGATTTGAAGAGGTTGTAACAGTGGGAAAGTGGGAATTAATTTTTTGGGATAAATTTGAAATCAGGCTCATGCTCAGTATGACGATCTTTATGTATGACCTTGGAATTATATTGTGTGTGTTTTTGCATATGTGCGTGTTCTTCAGCCTGCAGGAGAGGAGGCTGGGATACGATCTGCTCATTTATTATTCAATTAAAGAGCGTTGAGGTCATGGCAGATCATTAGCCATGGAGGTTATTTCAAAGGAGGGAGGCAGACAAACACAAATAGGGTGACGGATGGACAGACTGAGGAAGACACAGAAAAGAAAGAAAACAAAGGAGTGGGAAAGATGGTGACAAATTTATTGATTGGCTGATTGATTTCTTGTTTTGTTACTTCGTCTGCCCTCATTTTGATCTTACCATTCCTAATTACAGTATTATTTTGCATCTCCTGCTAAACCATCCTGATAGGCTTTGTGGATGACTTTTTCTCATCAAGCTGGAGATTCTGGTTCAGCTCTGTGGGGAACATATTGTAGCCTTTGCAAGGCAATTTCAACAGAGGGGCTTAAGTGATATATGGTCTGTGAGCAAATTGGGAAGAGCCCTCTTTGAAATAACCTCAGCTCAGCAATAACAACAATTCAAGCACACAATATTTCTTGTTGCTCATCTAAGACATAATAAAATCAGGAGACTTTCCAGAGCTGCCTCCTTTGGACTGCAACAATAGAAACTTTAATAGACTTATGTGCTATTGATTTTGTTGGTGAGGGCCATCAAATGTTGAGTATGGAGATAGATAATGAAACAGTTTACACACAAACAGCTATCTACACCTGCTGTTTACTGCAGGTGGCCTTCCTTTATAGACAGGAAAAGGGCAAAGGCTCATTTTAGTTTCCATGGAGATAATTATGGTACCTTGTATTGCAGGTAACAGAAACACAAGCCTACCATTTCTCACTAGACAATTAGGGGTTTAATCCCTAAAGGTAAAAAGAACTACCCCTGTCTTAAGAAATCCAATATCTTTACAATAAAAATGACAGCCATAAAATCTCAAATGAAAGCAGATCTTTTCTTTTTTATTTCATCTGATAAGATGTGATAAACTATGTGGGTCCCCCCAATTCATATATAATAAGGACAAATTGTTTCATATATTTAATGTCTGAAATTCATTTAGGAGAGTGATAAATATTCTTAAATTAAAAGATGTTGACAGAGTTGACTTTTATATCTGAATTCAAACTGTAGCCAATTTAGATTTAAGAAAGTCAAAGAAAACGTATTCTGCATTTTCAAACTTGAATTGACTTCACTTTAAATCTATTGTGGCTTTATTTGATTCATTCAGCCTGAATTCATGAAAAAGAGCATCACTGCTGAACGTTACTGAAATCATAAACCTACGTTTTTGGTGACCCAGCTTTTACTGGGCTACTTTTTCTTACCAGGTATAAACTTCTACCCCTAATATATAGAGATGAAGGAAAATAAAACATTTTCAAAAGGTTTAAAGTTTTATTACATACACACCAGACATAGCCTGACACCAGAATGTGAAATTGCTTATTTGGTTCACAAGAAAGGCTAAAAAAATGTTGCACTTTCTGTCATTTTCTATTTAAAATCACATCATGTCAGCCGTTTGTCTGAAACTGTCTGTAATGTTCAACAAATATAATATGCATTATCAATACTATGAAATGTTTTATTCCCATATTTCCATTTGCAGATCACAATATATTTATATTTTAGTTTGTGATTGCCCTAAATGTTATATAATTAATATAGAAAACTCTAAATACTTATGAAGAAGCATAGAGGGTTGGTCGGCCCTGTTATGCCACTGATTTCCAATATTTTCCTACAGATGTTCATTTTTTTTATTAATTTATTCTGCTATATTAATAAAAAATGGCTACAGGTTTGGATCATATTACATTAATGCTGCTATACAAAAGAAAAGGCTCTGAAAAAAGAAACCATTACAGTTTCTTGTAGACATTTGAAAAAGTGCCACATTTTTTTTTCCTGCAAGATGGCTCTCTTATTGGCTCTGACATAAATACTCACATGACTGCAGAAATCTTTAAACCAAGTAATGAAACAAACTTCAGAGTTACATGATTGACAGTGCAGAAATAAAATGTGCAGAAAATCTGCCAGCTAATTATGAGGTTCATCAAGCAACACATTGCGTGTCTGGATCATTCAAAGCTCTCCACCCACTGATGTTAGGTGCTGCGCTACAAGCCAGTTTTTGTCAGGCGATGACATTGATATGTGTCTCAGACAGATCAATCAGAAACAGCAGCAACGTCTTGAGAAGAGGAGCTGTGCATTTTTATTGGTTTAGGTCAAGAGTCAAGAAAACAATAGACAAAAAGAGACAGATGCTGTATTTGGGAGGCGTGCTCAGTTGGGTTGTTATCAATGTCTGTCATGCTGCTATAACTATCAACAACTTCACAGCAGATAGTTTGCTGTGAAAATTTCTAATGAAGCTTTTGATTGCAGTCAATGTGCTACTTACCTCTACAAAGTCTCTGCAGACTCTCTTGAATGCAAATCATCACCTTTAAGGATATTTTAAGAGCTTAAATTAGACAGTGAATTGACAGGAAAGGGAAGATAAAGCTTAAATACACCTCGTTACATCATCTGATTCTTAAGATATACATTAAAAAAGGATCCAGCAGATTTTCCCATGCTAACATTGATCTCCCCTTGCCTAAAAATGAACTGTAAGAACTATGTAAGCATCGAACTCTCACTGTACTCTTCATACATCTGTTCAAATTCTCCATACAAGTTCACCTTAATACCTTAAAACAAATGGTAACAAATATCTTTCCACCCTTTTTTTGAATGAATGGATTACTTTGACTCAGTTTATGAATAATAGCATCCTTGTGAGCTCACAAACACATTGACGTGAAATCAGTACAGCCCAGTTACCAGCAGACTGGGTCAGAAATTGAGTTAAGCATCAAGCAATTTAAAAGAGAAAATCCTCTCTAAGTCTGTCATGAACAGAAATAATGACTGCAGCACTCTTGCCAACGGGATAATTAAACTTGAAAACAATGTGAACCAGGGTTGACAATAGGGAATGCCACTTAGTGCCAGTCACTTAGGAAAAGCTGTGCTAGAGAATATTGGTCTTGTTCGGTTTTTTTTTCTTCAGTGCCCCCACAATTCGTCTGTCTTTGTCCAGCTCACACATGTAAGTCAAACTAATCCATCTAACTGCCAAGAATCAAGGATGCTCCATCTCTTGCTAGACTTGGAGGACTAATGTGCTCCAGTTCGCTTGTATGTGTGTTTCATAACAGCACCAAACACAAGCACTTGGCCTTTTCAGACTCAACCTGTCTGGCTGTTGTGTGACGAAGAAGCTAATTTTCTCTGCCAGAATACCCAGCTTCCATGCAACTCTGGCCTCCTTCCACCAAGCAGCCTACAACATCTCTCCAAGCGTGCCACAATAACACATTTACAACCAATGAGTGTGGGGCGTTCTGTCCTAAATTAGCCGTGACTAGCTTTTCAGACGGTCATAAATAGCTGTGAAAGTTTCAGAAACAACACAAAGAAGCTGAAAAACAATGCACGGTTGCTGTTTAACCATTGTCATGGCAGCCTGTAACATTGGAGCCTTGTGTACTTTTTTTTGCAGACTGAATTATCAAACTAATGTACTGTACCTTCACCTTGTTCCACTGTCTCTTAGTTTGCATGTAAATGCACAATCAGAACTGTGTAAAAGTCTTTATGCCCTATTTCTTTTTGTATTTCCATGAAAATAAGTACCACAATAAGTTTGTACAATTCTAACAAGTTTAAAAATCAATCTATGATAGGAGCTCATTATTTTTTGCCAATGACACCTCTTAGACCCATTTTCTTACAGTAGTCTTCAGAAACAGTTCTGCAGGCTTCTTTATTGACTTTTCAAAGCTCTTCATTGAATGCCAGCTGCCTTTAGTTCTGTAAAGATGATTCCATGCTTCTTAACCAGTTTGGCTAAACACCACCACATTTACAGAGTCTACAGCTACTTGACGTAGCCAGTCCAGGTTTGAATCCAACCCTTTTGTCCATTAATGCATGTCATTTGCTGCTCTCACTGAACCCCTTTCCTGTCACATTACTCCCCAAAAAAATCCACTAGAGCCCCAAAATCCTCTAAAAATATAAAAGATGATCTTATACTGCTTCAAAATTGTTAAGGTCCAACTATGAGGAAGATTCATCCCTCCATCAGAGCTGATTTTTATTCCAGTTCTTGTGTTATTTGGCATATCTGAGACTCGCCTCCCCATTTCCCTTCTGAAACTTCAGCCAACAGTATGTGGAGCAACAAGAGGTCCAGACACGTCTCTCAGGTCCCATGTGAGGTCATTGCTGAATTTGTTAGTATTTGGACATCCCCTTTTAGATCCTGCTCATCTTCTGTCCAGTTTTCTCACACTAGACACCTGATTTCAGCAATTAGCTCTCTGTTAGAAAAATGGTTATTTGGGGCATTTTTTAGAAATACAACGAAAGAAATGGGAACAAATTATGTGTCAGAGTGACAGACTGCTAATAGAATGCCTCATGATGCAAACAGAAAAGAGAAAGAGGTTTCCTTTTGCGAAGTTGTTTGCTATGTAATGACACAACACTGGTTCGTCTACTTGTTTAGGTGCCATTTTATGCTTGAACAGAGACAAAGTAAAGAAAAAACACATTTCTCTGAAAATGATCAGATGAAGACTAGACTGAAAATAAATTAATAAAATCTTACCTAGAAAGTCTGGAGAACAATTGCTCAATATTAACTAAAAAGATTACAAATATGATCTAAAAAGTCTGGCTCCTGAGAAGCAAAGTAAAAAGAAATGAGAGGCGGGGAACAATACTTGAAACGGTGGGATTTACTCTATTCTGTACAGCCATTAATGTGTGATGGCGAGCGTTTACTTCTGAGAAATATTAGGTGTAATGACAGATGTGTCATTCCCCTTTGCACAATACCTTCACTGTTTGAAGCTGTCTCTGAAATAACTTAGTGTCACATTAAACAAACAATGGCAGCATGTGTCCCCCAGCAGCTCCAGACGAATTGTCAATGAATAGCGAAACTGGAGAGTATTTAGGAATTTCCACGAGGCCCAGTTGTCATTTTGCAGAACAATATGTCAAACACATGGTGTTTAGAGAGTTATAGTTGCTGCAGGGATAATGAGAAGGCTGAGGTGAGAGAACGTTATGCTGCCAGTGCTGACGTAGATCTGANAAGGCTGAGGTGAGAGAACGTTATGCTGCGAGTGCTGACGTAGATCTGAAATGCAGAATGTAACATTATGAGGATTCAGGGACACAAAATAAATGTCTTTTGTTCAGTACTTCTATTGTACATGTCTTGCACAAACATCCCTTTTAAAACAGGATCTTTCAAAAGTTGTTTTTTTCAGGCATTCATAACTGTATTTGTATTGTATTTTAATTTAGTAATTTCCTGGAGAAGCACTGAAAATGTTGATGAGTCATTCTGCACTCAGGGGTGTAAAATTAAAAGCTTTCTCACTTCAGATTTTAGCTGATACGGAATGGTGGACGGTGCCTCATTCATGCCACAGGATCTGACCCATCAGCGCAGACTGGGCTGTTTGGGAGGGGGGTGGCCTCTTTGTTCCAGTCTTTCCACTAAAAATATGTAAATGTATGTGAGAAAATCACACTCTACTGGGAACTTTAAGGGCCATGTTTGAAACCCTCCAACTTCTTGTGGTTATGAAAAGAAATTCTTGTTTTTAGCTTGCTGAAATTTTTCAATCAGATCTTTGTTTTAATTTATGTTTTCTTAGGGTTTGAACACAGATCTGCACCTGCTCGGTGTTGGTGCTTTGTCAACGCAGGTCTATTGTTGCGTTTTGCTGCCTCTTTGAGACAGTTGAAAAACAGTCTCGGGTTTTGGCTAGCTTGTTTTCCAAACCACCTTACATGCTCATACACTAATTACTAAATAAAATGATTCAATTGCATTTTGGGATACAGTGGGTGATCTAAATTGTTTGAAAGCCCAGTAATTTTAGAAAATCAGACCACATCTGAGCATTGTTGCACACTATAGATCAGGAGTGTTCAGCTCTGGCCCTCGATGGCCGCAATCCTACAAGTTTTAGATGTCTCCCTGATCCAACACACCTGACTCAAATTAAATGGGTCTCCTCAAGAGCTTGTTGTCAAGTTTTTGCCAAGCATGTTTACCCATCAATCTGATTCAGATGTGCTGCAGCAGCAAACATTCAAAACCTTCAGGACAGTGGTTCTCAAGGACCAACTTTGGACAACACTGCTTTAAATTTTGCAGTTGTTTACATACTGCATGTTAAAATTTAGATGCATTTCCTGTCACTGCAAACAAGTAAGTATTTAAAACTGCATTACACTTTGGGAAAATCAGTATATACCACCAAAACAGTACACAGATTTATAAACAGCCAGAATCTTAATTTCCTTAGTGTACCATTGTTGGTTCTGCAGAAAACAAGCCTGAATTTGTGATGGAGCAAGTGTCACTCTTGCTTTTTGCACCCTTCATCGTGTTTGAGATGATATCAGGTGTCAGCCCTTTCTGACTCTTGCAAACTTTCATTAATTTAGCATTAGCATCTGAACAATGTGTATGGTTATCTTCTAGGGTTCAGTGCTGCTAGGCATCAACATTGGTTAAATACCCAAATCCTTCACTCTGTTTGGGGTGAGAAATGAGTTCCTAAAAGTTTAAAAACTTCTTTCAGTATTTTGTCCTTGACAGTCCTTCCTGAAGATGTACTTATCAACGTAGACTCGGAAGGTAAAGGCAAGCACTTGTTGTGTTAGGTATGAGTGGGTTAAAAGTTACAGATTTCAGAGATTCAAGGAGCAGGTTTGAAACAGAAATGCACTCAGAAAGCCAAATATCAAAAAGAATATTCAGTAAAATTTCTTTCACAATGGCCAAAAAGCCAATCCATTTAAAGTTTTCTAAATTACTTCTCTGTGGTACTCTGAGGATTTGAAACTCAGGGCTGATGTAGGGGGAAGCTGTCAACTGGTACAGATTTTAAAAGTCTTTTTTTATTATTATTATTAATATCACCTCCATCACTGCTGACATAGATGTGTCTGCAGTCCAGGCATGAAAATGGGCAGAAATGACTTTTCCTGCCGAAAGAGGGTGTGGCTGGTGGGTTGCTCAGTTTTTACCTGGCCATTCAGCCATTTGAAAAAGAAGCATTTCCAAGACTTTTAGATGCTCCCAACAGCTGGGAGTTTATATTGGCTTTTCTACATGAACAAGCTTAGTCAGTGTTGTTTAATTTCTTCCTTACCTGTATATCTGTCTGAACTAATGTTTATCTTTCCAGAGGTGACATCTTTCCATTGAGAAAAATAAAGATTGGGCTTTAGCAGAAGGTCAGCTGTGTTTGGCTGTATACCTTCTTTTTTTTACCTGTTTTAGACAAAAAGGCTGCAGCGAGACACTAGCTTATGGATTCCTCTCACAGACAGACACTAGGAGTCCTCTTTGGGCAAAGGCTCATATCTGGCAGGTGCTTGTTTATGAGAGCAGTTAACATTGGATCATGGAGGCTTTGCAGCAAAACACACAGACTCAGACAGGCTTGAACTCAAGCAAACAGACACATTCACACAAAACACCATCTTATACAATATTTGAAGGTCTTACTTTTTCAATATATTTTGAGCCACAGTCTATCAGAACAGTATTTTATTTATTTAGTTATTTATTTATTTATTTAACTCACTCTGTGGGTGGGATAAATTTAAATCAAATCAAATTATTTTATGGTTATTTGAAGGACTGACTATGTTACAGGATGAAAAAAGAGGATTATACAATGAGTCTTGGAATCTTTTAATCAAATAGAATTAAATTGAATCAAATACCATTTTGTTAAGTTTGAAAGTGTTTACATGTAGTAGTATCTGGTAATTATTAAGATAAAGTGTTTCGTGAAGTGCAAAAAATATTTAATACTTTTTTTTTTCTTTGCAAAACATCTGTCTTGATGAAGNTTTTTTTTTTTTTTTTTTTGTAGGTCTACGTCATGTCTCCAAAGCAACTGTATTTTTACTCCGTCATGTCATGGTCAAGATGAAGAATATGTTGAATTTTATTTCCTTAACAGCTTAAGGGATATTATTAATTGTGTCCATTGACCATTTTATTTATTAGCTCTAGTGGCCTTTATTTATTATAAGAAAGAGGAAAGTGGGCTAATAGATGGAAACAAACACTGCACAGGGCAGAGCTTGAACCAGAGCAAGCTGCAAGAAAGACTTTAATCTTGGTTGCAGATTGCAACAGAAATAGCATGCTTAGTAGAGTTGTGGGGAAGAAGACTTCATATACAGTAGGTGCACTTTACTTTAAAGTAGCACTATGTGACTTTCTGACTTTAAAAATCAGCTGGGTACGTCAGCTGAGAAACTGCACTTCACAACTTTTTTTTTACCCAGGATTAGGCGTCACTTTATGGCAACATTTTGCTTTATATCAACACATCAACTGGATATGAACACATTGCCTGTTTCAAATGNGCAACATTTTGCTTTATATCAACACATCACACATCAACTGGATATGAACACATTGGCTGTTTCAAATCTGCATTGTGGTGGATTCATCAAAGAAATGCAAGAGGACATTATAGGAGGAAGTGAGAATAAGAAAGGGAGAGAGAGACAGCTCAAGAGATCAGACAAAAATCTTTGGACCGACTTTTACTGACCAGCAAGAGCTCTAAGTACAGGTAGGATGCAAGATGGATACCGAATCAGCTGCATTATGGGGACACTCACTGAGAAAATCTGCCAAAGTTCTGCAGTGCTTTTTCAAGAGTCCAAATGCTGAATATGATTACATATTCACACTGCAATATAACTTCCATGCAAGACATCTGAGGCCTGCTGTGTAACATCCAAACTGGTATTTCTACAATAATTCAATCAAAAAATACTCCTACTAATACACATTATTACATCACACCTATTATTGTTAACATCCTTGTGCAAATGACCCAAATGTTTTGTCCTTATAGAATTTGTATGTGAAGGTGCAGAAGATTCTGAAGGTTTTCAGAAGTTTGTAAATCTCCATTCAGCATGTCACATGGTTATTAATAGCATTCATGTGCATTTTAGGTCATTTCTTCAAAAACACATCCAAGTTCTCTTGTATCTGTAGAGCACAATATTTGTATGACAGGATTTGATCCAGAAAAAGTCAGCTGAGAACCTTTTTTCAGAAGATTAAAAACCTTCTGCGAATATGAAAAAAGGTTTACTGGGAATCCTGAGAAAAACAATCCGACCATAAAGAATTCCAGAGTACACACATATACACACAGCAAGCTCCTCATCCTTGACTGTGAAACTGGGTTGATGGGGGGGCAGCCCATCTCCTTTGCCTCACACTGCTCTGACAGGCTCATTATAGTGGAGTTAGAGTGGAGACCTTGGTGTGACAGAATCAAAGTCATCCCAGCCAGCTCCCTCCAGCTCTCTGTCCCGCTCACTGCACTGCATGGCCAGCACAGACATAAAACCACAACCTTTTTCATCCAAACCAAGCATCCCTCAGGAAACAAAGATGGTCCAGACCCCAGCAACATATTTGTGAATGACTGAAAGGCCTCATAAGTCTTGACAAAAAGCTTATTCCATGTCCTCCAACAGTTTTCCCATTGGAATGTTGTGGTAAGGATTCAACCATCTTTAGATGCGTTGACCCTGAAAATGGAATAAAAAATGAAATACAAAAGGGATAATACCTGACAAGGTCGATGTTTCGCAAACATGTCAAGTGGTTCTTTGATGTCAAGTAGTCCATTATACTCAGTGACCAGAGGCTGATAAAAGATCATATGCGATTATATTTGAATATAAGGATTCTGTTTAAATAATATTTTTATAGCGTGAAATACAGTTGCAAATGGTTCACCAGGACAAGTAGTAAAAAATCCTGCTTTCTGTAACAGAAGTGTTTTGGTAATGTCCTTTTGTGTCATAAAATTAATGTAATTCAAAATTTGTGTTAGGGATGCATTATTATTTGCTCCTTATTTAAGCTTCTTCAGGGGCAGTAATTGAGAGTGTGCGGTTATGGGGTGCATCTAACGCTGCTTCCTTATTAGGAAGTAATTATGATTACCAATTAACTTGAATGGGATGGTGGAAACTGCTAATCAATGGATTGTCATACACAAGATTGCTTGTTTCAGATTCATTTTACACAGTCCTCCATTTCCTGGCCTGCAATCAACATTGTTGGTTGCTGATGCTATTACAAATTTTACAAGCATGTATTGTTACAATAACAAATTTTAGACAAATTTACTGAAGTTCAGGTCCATTCATAATTTTTGTCACTGTGACGTGTCACAAAAACACATAACTGGAGAAGGAGAAGGTGCTAAAGAAACTTGAAATTCCTCAATAATGGGATTTATTACTCTGGATGATGGAAAATGCAAATTCCGGATGGTTTCATCAGGTAAAAAGACATGAAAATATGGACATGTGTCCATTTCAGGATTTCTATGCACTGAAAGTGGGTGTGTCAAAGACAAGTAGGTGTCCTGCAGCTGAAGGAGCTTGCCCTACTTTTTTGTAACATTCTTGGTCCAATTTCTTAGTACTTTAGCTGTAGCTGGAAAAGAGATTTCTCAGTATCTTGTATACGAGTCTTTTATGTGTACACCGGAGGGGAAAATGAACTGCAGCACACCACAATGTGCTATTGCATCCAAAGGCATCTGCCCATTTCAAGAAGAGTTTAAGTCATCCATCACCCGGTGTAAGATGACATCAATGCACTGAAAGGGAAGACAGATCTAGGAAATGTGCTGCATTCTATCAACATATCTCATTGTTCACATTGTGATTGACTGGCAGGGTGGTGGAGATCATGGAAGCTGACTATCACTGGAGGGATTAGCAATAAATCCTTTTCATGACTCTCAATCACATAACATTCCTTTAAATCTCTCTCCCAGCAGCCTTTCTCTATTTCTTCATAGCTCACTCTGTCTCCACACTTGTTCTCCATCTCTGCTTCCTCTTTTCTCATAGCCAGTGGTGTGCTTGCAAAATAGCCCTCACTCTAATTGCCAGTGTGATAATGCAATTCATTCATTTCATCTGATGCCATTCCCTGTTGTCTTCTCACGTTCATTCCCTCACATACATCCACACATATAATAACAGGAGGTAGTGCATGCGTATGTCTTCACATCACAAAATGGCTCCATATAAATGCTCAACCTTCCCCTTTTCTCCCTCTTCCTCGGCCTCGCTTCCTGTCTTTTTACTGTACAACATGGCCCTGACAACTTGAAATGATGCATTAAAATGCACCTTCAGAGCTGGTTAAATCGCTATATCTCCCTCTACCCTGCAGGAGGCCTGTGTATCAGGATCAGACTTTAACAATTGCCTGTATCTCCACAAAGTGCAAAGCAAGTAGGAATAAAACAGATTCAGAACTGTTCTGCTTAGTTTCTGTTGGGTATTTGTTGTGGTTGTCACTAAGAATTCTGGGAAGTGCTTCAGTGGTTTTAACGTTTACTGACTCATTGTCATCAAGCTATTATTTATATTTACAACATGATTTCCAGTTTTAATTAGAGAGTGACAGTTTTTAAATATCATCTTTGGCCTTGTGAAAGGAACAAGAAAATTCCCAACTGAAAACACAGCACAAGTTACATAAAGAAGCTGCGACCCTGCATTGCACTAAGAAGGTAAACCCACTGAATGGATAGATGGATGGGTGGAGAAGACAGTAAAAGCTCTTGTGGCCCGTTTGCTTAAGGCTGAGCAGGGGGTTGTATTTCTCAGCCTTGACTGAAATGGGAGGGGTGTGAGCTAGGAGAGCCATTAGGGTTGCCAGCAGGGAGAAGCAGGAGATCCCAGAGCCAGGCTAAGCTAACTAGAACCCAGTTAACTAGCAAGCAATGCATTTTCATTATTTAATGAATAAAAAAAAGTAGATGAATGTTCTGATACTTTCACTCGTATGAACCTTTAGCTCTGTCTCTTTGAGAATCACCCACTGGCTCAAACATTCAAGACTGTAGTTATCCCAACATTAGAAGGGCTAAATAGTGCACAGTCAGAGTAAACAGGTGGAGGTGTGGGCAATGCCAGATTATCGTCATGCATCCCCCTTTTTTATTTGATGAATATAGAAGTCTTACTCCAAGTCATTTTAGGAACTTTAAAGGTTGTTGGTTTAAGGTGGGGTTTTTTCATGGGAAAAACAGCTAAATTTTCAAATTTGAGAAGCACAGATTATATTTTTAGGTGATAGATTGCTTCTGGAGTTAAACTACACATGCATGTATGTACAGTTAAAAACATACTCGAAGCTAAATGTTGTTCAGATTATTGACGTTGCAGTAGCAAATAATGATAAAGGATACTGTATCTTTAGTTCCATCCTTCCCAACTTGGTGTTCCTCTCATCTCTCAGACTGGGCTTGCACCCTTTACTCATTGAAATTCCTCCAGATTCCTTTAATCTTTTATGATATTCCACTATAGAGGGAGAAATATGAAAATCCCTTCCAATCTTTCAATATTAAACATTTTTTTTTTTTTTTTTTTTTTATGAACAGGCCAATTTTTGGGTTGTATACAGTTTCTAATTTTCTTATATCTGACGTGGTAACACCGTGTTTACGGCAGTAACAATAACAGTGTTATAAGCCATCAGTTAGATTACTTGTTACTGGAAAAAGGAATGCCGTTAGTAACGCTGTTATTTATATCGCTTGTGACTGTTGGATGGATGACATCATTTGACATGCTACAGGTTTTGATTTGGACCCCACCTGCCAAGCGGTTCTGGGTTCATTCTGTTATATCTGTTATATTTATGTGAGAGTGGTGTGATTAACGCAACAACGCTATTCCATCTTTTTTTTTCTCTTTTTTTTTTTTACATCATTATTTGGTCGGTGTTAACGTTCACTCAAGTGTCCTTTGATACGCAAAGAGTAATTTCAGAGGTTTAAGGGATTGAACTTCCTATGTTGCTGCTTTTGGGAAGTAGTCNAGGGATTGAACTTCCTATGTTGCTGCTTTGGGAAGTAGTTGTCGGCTAGATAGGCTGTCCCATTTCACGAATGGTAAGCGGATTTCAAAGTGTGCAGACCCTGAATTGGGACACAGACTAAATCTGTGAAGATTTGAAGAATCCTGTAACGTGTGCCAGTCTTTAGTTGTGTGCAGAACAATAACAATACAGCCATGCAGCTTCATGTCGAGAGCCCTTATCCAGACTCACCTGCTGGTATTTGGCCCTCATCTTCCTTCTAAGGACATGCAAGGAAACTTTCATCAAACATATCTATGTCCATGATAGCAATCCTGTTTTGTTGGAGAGTTCACTGAGAGGATAAGAATAAGGAGAAAGAAAGGTCATTGCTTTAGTTTTCACTTAAAGCAAATCACATTCTCCTCTCTCCTGGTATCAATGCCATGTTTCCTTCAATGCTCATTTAGTGATGTCATGCAGGCAAAAAAAAACATATCCCCTTTTTGATATTTTCATGATCATCTTCAATTTACCACCCTTGCTTTGCACACGTCCTTCTAAACTTCTAAACAGTTTTGTTCGTCATGCCTGAATTTCCAGAAGTTATCACTTGAAATAATCACCTGCCGAATGTGACGGCTCAGTAGCAAGATTTTTTAGGCATAATAATTGTTTTTACCATGTCAAAATCTATCTACCTACCATGGAGAAATGTTTATGTCAAGCCACATTATCATAAATGTAAAGTAATAATCTTCAAAACTGGTAATGCCCTGTAATATAATTCCTTTTGGCTTTAGGTCATGTTTTGATTAAATTTGAATTCTTTCATATTATCTACAGGTAGTAGGAGCTGCATATTGGTCCATCATGCAGAACAAAATTAAGGAAAAAAAAAGCATCAGATTTTATGAATAATTTTGCAAAGTTTGGACTTTTTTTTCATTTTTTAAACAACCACAAGTTAAAACAAACTTCCATTGCACCAATTTTCAGTGGACAAACTATTATTTTACTCTAACGACTCCTTTAATTTATTAGAGTTCCCAATGTACTTTTTTTTTTTACTTTTGAAGAAAATGCATCAGTTCATTTAAGTAGTATTTCTTGCTTAAAGGTTCACCAACCTTTCTGTCAGATAACAATTGTTTGCTAGCAGAACCGTTATTATTATTTCTTGCTTAGTCCTGCAGCATCTGCTGTGCAATTTTTATGTCTGCTCTATGGACATCTTCTCAGTCTTTAAAAATAATTGGTTTGCAGACTGCGTGTTGCCGCTTTTAAGTGATCCATATGACCAGTTTCTTCCTAGTTATGAAGTTTTGAATTTAGTTGGTCTTGTACTTTAAGGCTTCAGGTCAGAAATAATGATTCTGTGGCTTGTTTTTGCTCTCAGTCAGTAAAAGGAAGATAGTTACAGAGGTTTATTTAGAGTCTCGTATTTTTAAGTCATAAATTAAATGATGAATTATGACTAAAATATATACTTTTGGCATTATTTTGGAAATAAAATGTCTATTTTATTTTTTTTTTAAAGTTCTAAAATGATCATGTTTCATTCATAGCTAAAGACAAAAAAAAAAAAAAATTATGTTTGGCAACTTTTCTGATTACCACCATTGTAGTTGTATGGTATTTATGGTATAGCTAAGGGGTAGGCAAGTTCAGATTTTAGATGTCTCCCTGCTCCAGCACACCTCTTTCAAATTAAATTGATTAAACAGCTTATCAAGTTCTGCTTGGTGACTCATTCATTTTGAATCAGTTGTGTTAAAACAGGGAAGCATGTAAAACTTTTAGGCCTGAACTTGCCTACCCCTGGTACCACATATCTCCTCAACTAATGAAATATCTGCTTTCTTTTGAGCTGCTTTGCATGAGCACTTACACGTTGTTCCAGCGGTAAAATTGAATTTTTCATGCATCAACATTAGGGAGAGGACGTGTCCAGCACTTTTGAGAAGGTTAAAACTTGAGATTCCTTTGTAGAGAGTTGTCCATGCCAAATTCCTTCTTGGATGTGCCCGTTAACAGGATCAAGAGCATGGAAGTGACACTTTGACAGTAAGAAAGTATTTCTGAGGGGACTCAAAATCATCCGGCACAGGAGGCAAATGGGGCGAGTTTAATCATTTGATTACCCTGACAGACTTTTCGGCTGCTTAATTTTTGTCCAAAGGTCAAAGCTTTCATGAGACATTGTTCCTCAACACAAACTGCACGCTCTCCTGCATAAATCCCCTCTGGCATTTGGGTGTTTTGGTATATTTTCTGAAATTAGGTTGCAATAAAATTGCCACCCCTGTGGTTCTTCATTTAACCAAGTTTATAGTTTCTTTGTCTCATCCTGCTATGGGGCACTGCAGCATCTCAGGCAGAAAATAAATTAAACTGACAGTAGAAACACTCATTATCTCAAATCGAGAGGAAAAGTCAAAGAATTTATAGTTTTTACAAAGTTGAAGTAAACATACTGTCTTTGTGGGGGTTTTATGTTGTGAGCTTGTTAATGTCTTTGGTAACAAACTTTTCTGAAGCAGTCTTGATGATCCTGGTGTGTTTTTATTTGTTCCAACTTTGCACACAGTATGGTTTCAAATATACAGACACAATAACATGACATCATTCAATTCGGCACCTGGTTGCAGAAATCACTCAATTTCTCTTGGTTCTTAAGGGAAAAAGTCCCCATTTCTTTTATTCAGGCACATGAGAGTCTCCACTTTTAGCTGCAGAAACATTAGTGAGGTTTAAGTTACCTATACTGCTTGTAATCAACATTTCATTGCATCCCCGAGGTGCTGCATTGATGGAGCTCAGAGCTCTGTGCACAACAAAGAAGCACCTCCACATCAAACATTCAAAAGACTGGCACACATCATCCTTATGGATATTTAATTTAAAATGTAATTGGTATGCATGCAGCACACAGCATGATGAAAAACTGTAGATAAAACCTGTTGCTTTTCCCAGGCAGAGATAACTACAGCAGCTTAACTGATCTAAGTTTCTCCTTTAACATTAAGATACAGTACAGAGATTTTTCCCTCAATCTGTTGAAAGAATGAGCGAACCATCTGATATCTAATCAAAGGCAATTACTATGCACGAAGATAAGTGGTCTGATCAAGTGTTAATATTTATAAAGCGGAAAAGTCAAAAAGAGGGTGACAAAGATTTAAAGCAGGATGAAAAAGAGATAAAGGTTTGTATTTAAGTGTTATCACACCATTAATGGCATTTCTAGAACCTATCAAGATGGCTCTGTAAGATAGGTGAAGTCTGTACTTCTCCTGAACTGGAGGGAAAGCTGAAGTGTGCAGGGAGGACATGTTCTTGCTGTCCCTCGAGTGCATTTATATAACCTGTTGTGCTTTTATTCCTGTGGCATAGCAAATCAGAGAATGAGCATAGACATGGCTGCTGAGGAAAATATTATGTTGTTGTAAAAAAAAAAAAAATCCTCCAGGATTACCTTTTGAGTAAAAAAAAATCCACCTCTGCAGCCCTCTATTGTAGCCAAGGCTCAAAAAATTAAGCAATGGTACAGTTATTGGTTCAATTCCTTCTTCATCTACACGTCCTTGGAAGAGATACTCAACCATGCATCACTGCTGATGCTTTCATCAGCGTAAATGGGCACATATGCTCGATGTTTTCTGTGTTTTTATTGTAAAATTTAACATTGGGTTTTCATAGAATATTTAGTGAATAGAATTTAATTTAAATCAAGTTATTAAAAATAATCTTATTTAAGTCATATGAAAGTTGATGTACAAATAGTAGAATAGATTCTATAGTCCGTAATTTGAATTAATGTAAATGAAAGGAGTACATGAAAAATGGTGGGGAGGGGGTTGTTGTACAATGCTGTTAACTTCAATGCAACTTTGCATTTCAACTTTGGGAGCTTAGAAATGTATCATATATTTAGGACAAGCATCATAAATGGGACATATTCTGGGGGTTATTTCCTAATTTTATACCTGTTAAGATTCTTTATTATTCAGACATTAAGATTTAGGTCAGTACCTGCTGCTGATGGAAGCTCAGAGAACTTCAGAGCTTTTACATCCAGTTTGAGTCACTTTCAAAATTCCCTGCAAAAAGAACATGTTCTTTAACTTAAATATTATTAGCTCGCTGAAAAAACTAATTGCATCATCATGTAGAGGCCATTTGGTGGAAATTAAACCATAATAAGATAAGACCACATTTGCACCTCAACACGTTTCTAAATTTATCAAACGAGACCTAAAAAAAAAAGTTTAATCCTGAAATAAATTTGGGGGTTTGTGGTGACCTCATAATTGATCTTTTATCACTTGTGGCAATTTAATTTAGCAATGAAAATTAACCTTGCAACCCAAAAGCTCCTTTTTACTCTAAGGTAGAACAAGAAAGAGGAAGAATTTGCTGCAAGTATAACTTAAATTAGAGAAGTATTCACCTTTGAGGGGTCATGTAATTCCACTGGTTCTATACCAAGGGAACAAGTCCAGTCCTCAAGCACTATCTGCAACTTTTACATGTGTTTTATTTCCAACACACCTGACTCAAACGAATAATCATTCCCAGACCACTTGTTTTACACTGTATGAAACAGAGATTTAAAAAACATTATACTCCATCAACTCCACCTGTTGTACAGTCAGGAAACAAGACAAGACAGTCTTGCTTTGTGGTGAAAGTCTGAACTGGTCTGAACTACCATTTCATTCCCAGTGTTCTGTCCAGCAGGAAAACTCTTATAAGCCGGTGTCCAATAATTTCTCTGTGTTTGGCACGATCTCCACACTTCCTACCATTTTATGAAGGCATTCATTCGTAACAAATGTGCTTTATGCTTTAGGGTACAGCTATTTAAACACCATAGATATCTGCATGAAATATTTATATTCAGATTCCAGGTGTTTCATGTCCTTTAAATGGCCCCTAATTTTTTTTATATGCCACAGCACATTTTTGCCAGTTATACAGAAGATAATTAACAGATTATTTAGTGGATAATTAAATGTAGTGCAGTGACACTATGGTTCTTAGCTTCCATGTAGCTCTAGGGTAAATTCATGTACATTTGACTAAGATTAAAACTAAAGTCTCTCAACTTTATAGATCTTTTAAAGAGATCTGAAGGAGTTCCGGCACCTCAGGGTCTTGTTCTACTAGACAATGGACTGTACATGTTGCTGCATTGATGCAGATACAGTTTGCATTGGTTAACAGGCAGCTTCTTGATTGTAGATATAGGTATGCAGCAAGGAGTTTGTATATCAAAGGAAGGGTGAGGTGCTGAGAAATAAGAAGGGATATCAGAATAGACATATTTTCAGTATTTGATCTTATAAAAGACTAAATTACAGGTCACATAAGGCAAGCAATAAATAACTATAGAATTAAAAAGAGTAACAACAGAAAAAAAACAATGTGACATGAAAACAAATACCAACCAAATACCAATTTATGACCAGCACAAATCAGGTGTGTGACACGTCAGAAAACAGAATTCAAAGCCAGACATGGCAGTATACCAAAAGCAATGCCTGAGTGCAAATAAAACAGGAAGTTAGGCAAAGTTTTTATTATTTTTATTTTTTTAAATAGCAGATGAGCTTTACTAAATCATTAGAGGTACAAAGAAGCCAACACCAAATGATGTTACGTCATTGGATAACATCCATACCATCTGGCTCCAAATGAAACAGACTCAGATCACAATAAATATACTAAACATAACAAAGAAACGTGTAAAAGAGCTGCAATGCCAAATGCTTTAAACTTGTCCTAAAAGCTGCCTTGTTTCTAGGTTTATGAGAAGATTTCCTCTTGGGAACAAAGAACAACAAATATTTTTGGAAAATCAGCTGAAACTCAGTGCAGCAGAGAAGTACACTTGTTACCATGTACACAAACGTTATGATTTCCAGTCAGGCTCATTACATGAGGAATGATATACCAAAAGAGCTTTCTCACTTTTCTTCATGGTGGATGCATCTCTTTATCATGTCAATGCACTTAAAAGAAATTCTTTTAGATACTTTATAATTCACATTAAGGCAAATTTACCCCCTTTCTTAATATGAGGTAATGCAATTACTCTATAAATGTTTTAGTTTTTTTAATTCAGGCGTGGAAATATTGAACAGTTGCAGACATCCTGTAAAACACTGGTCTCCCATTACTCAAACACAAAACCAAACACATGAATATGCATGTTAACCAACACATCCAAGACAGCATAAGTGAAATACAAACATACACACACATATGTGCATAAATATACATGCACAACACGTACGATGCACACACAGTGTCACACTCCGCCTGCTTCTCATAAACTGCCAGGCTGAGACATGGCGGCCCAGATGCATTTCAATCACCTTGTCTGGAAAATGAGCGAAAAGACTTCCCTTGATACCCTGCGAAGCTAGATTTCCATTTCATTTTTTTTCTTTATTTTTTTTGTATTGCCAAGAAAGGAGAGAATAAATGGAAACACATATGGGTGAGCGATACATAATGTCATTAAGGTAGAAAAGTAATCATCTCAGGCTTCCTCTGAAGTGTGGACTGTCAATTGTATTTGGTTGTCGGCAGGTCTGATTAAACAAACCAAGCAGAAAGTTGCTATTAAAGCCCAGCAGACATTTTGAATTTCATTAGATACATCAAACGATATTATTTTCATGGCTTGTCTTCCATGTAAATCTTCCTAAAGGATATCTGTTACTCTTGTTTCATGAGCCTAGACTGGCCTATTTTGTCTTGCTTTTTTCTGTCCAAAAATAAAAAATAATGAAGGTATAAAGAAAGTTTCTAATGAATTTTCTTTGATTGGTTGACTGATTTCCTCCTGCTGGCTGTAAAGGTTTACTTCCTAACCCATAAATGCATGTGAAGCTGATGGTAAAGCTCCAGTCAAGACCGGAAGAAAACGTCTCTTCAGCTATTTTCTGCTGTTCGTTGCTCAGTTCACTGGAAGTTGCTCAAAAGTGAATTTCCTGCAGGGAAAATGGTTCACAGTGTGAAGAACATTGGACCAACCTGTCACAGTCTGACCATTGCACTGTGGCATTTTTATTTTAGTGTTTTATTTATTTATTTATTTATTTTTTTGCAATAAAGCACTGAGGNATTTATTTATTTATTTATTTTTTTTTGCAATAAAGCACTGAGTTTCTCACCACTGCAGTGTTGTACTCTATTAAACTGGTCTAAATGGCCACCCTGCCAAGGAGAGGCACTTACTAGAATTCCTAGTGTTTCCTTTGATGCTTGACTCAGCCAGTCATCTTATTGTTTCATTTGTATCATGTCTTTTGTATCTGCAGGGCGAATCAGTTGACACAAAGATTGCGGCCTGTATTGCACCCCAGAAACAGTACTATAACGATCAGATTCCCAGAGGAGAAGATCTATCTTCATTTGACACTTTTCGGTCTCTCTGGATTGGACAGATACTTCAAGCTCTGCTGCTCTACAGGATTTTACTGCATGCCTGTGGTTTGTTATGACAATCAACAAAAGAAAAGACGCAGTTGTCTTTTATCACTTGAGGTTTCCTTTATGCTCATTTTAGCTTTTTTATTTCAAGACTGAAAGATCAGTTTTTTTTTGTTTTTTGTTTATTAGTTAACAGTAAAAAATTGACCAAACACAAAAAATGTGCATAAAAAGCTGTAAAGGTTTACTTTTTTTATTTTGCTTTGGACAATAATAATAAGAATCAATGTTTTTAACAAATATTTGCAATGGCATTT
>CM047990.1:28092558-28106999 GCA_026261665.1 Melanotaenia duboulayi | reverse complement strand
AAAAAAAACTATTGGGATAATAAATAAAACGGGCTATTATAAATCAACTCATAAACTTTTTACACGTTGTAATGTCTTAAAATTTGTGGATATTGTATTTTCAAAAATAATGACAATTGTCTTTCGAGTACTGAATAATAGAGTTCTAAGTAGCATTAAATTATTTTTTAAACTTTGAGAAGGAAATATTAATTTGAGAGGACTATTTATGTTTAAGATTTKTMAWGTRAGGACAAATGTGVMARAAAAAAGAYGTGTCTCWKTTTTGGGGVTYAAGTTATGGAAYRRACTRAGTMCTGAKCTRARAATTGWCWARSKCYCTRATKTTGTTTARAARKRGCTTWAAAMTKAAAATRWTYAATGATTACATGATGATTGTGTGACAAAAATGATTTGTGGATCACTACAAAGTGTGTTTATTTAAAGAAATAATTTAAGTTTAAAAGTAGTATGTTGCAGGGCCACTTAGGATACTAGCATGAGCAGACATAAGCTTTGAGCTTCAGCCTAGTCCTTTTTTTGGTTTTTGAATGGTATGTAATTGATGCGGTTGCATTTGACTGTGTATACCTAACCAAAATAAAAAAAAGATAAACTTGAAAAAAAGCCCTATATGTAACAAGAGGGTGCATTTTTACAAACAAATAAATAATGGAGGACTAAATGAATTGTATAGTTAAATCATTTAAAATATCTTTCCACTCGAGACAGCATAAAAGTTAACAACACTGAGCTGTTACAGAAGATTTTTTAATTCTTAAAAAAAACTGCTCAGAAGACATTTTGAGAATTAATTGCAATTGGGACCCATCTGGCAGAACTCAATCTTGCATTTCATGGTCACTCGAACAAGTCGTTTAAATCTGGCTGAACGAAGACTACTGAAAGGATTAAACTAGAAATATCTAATAGATTAATAAGGCTTTAAAAAAGGTGAACAATAAGGGAAGCAGAGGTTCCCGTGGCTGTGTTTGCCTTGGGCATCAACATGACTAAATCAGCTGCTGTTGTTCTTGTGCTCCCACACAACACATATCTGACATCACACTTCGCATAACTAAAAGTTGAGATCAACAAACTTATTCTAAAGTTGACTCTACTGACATCCTGACAAATGATGAGGTTTTTATAAGCCTCCTCTGCAGCATAGTGAATATCATTACCATCCATCAGTAAGGTGAAGTGACGTGATAAATGTGACTAGAAGTAGCTTCAAAAGAAAATTCAGTTTACTTTAGCAGAGGTCCTTACATGAAAAATATAATGTGTTGTCTTGTAAATATAATCCTGGCTGCTGTCTGTGGTAAGCTAGCATCAGCCACCACTCTGGGTTTTATAACAGCAGTGCCAGTAGAGCTCAACGATTAGAAGCACTACAGACCTCACAGTTGATTGTTAGCTTAATAAAAATAATGGATTTGATTTATATAGCTCTTTTCAAGGCACCCAAAGTGCTTCACATTTTATCCATTATTCATCCAGTCCTCATTTATACTTCTTGATGGTAAGCTACATGTGTAGCCACAGCTGCCCTGGGGCAGAGTGATGGCCAATACACCCCCACAGCCGAACATTCATACCCGTTCATACACCTGCGATGCTGACACTGGAGGCAAGGAGGATGAAGTGTCAAGGGCATGGCAGATTGACTGGGGGAGCGGGAATTGAACCGCCAACCTTCCGATCATTGAGCGACCCACTCTACCACAGCCGCAAAGTTTATTAGAACAAAGGCAATGAAACTCAAAAGTCAAATTTTATTTAAATGAGTGTGTTTCAACTGTGCTCATCTGACCACAGATCATGTGACATATTTCTTTCTGTCCATCAGTGTGTGTTTGTGTGTGTGCTTGTTTGTTTAAATCCTATATCTAACATATATATATATAATGAAGATTGCTATCTAATNAAATCCTATATCTAACATATATATATATATATAATGAAGATTGCTATTTAACGGGAATTACTGCATACTGTTTATATACAGTCAACTTTCAAATTCAGACTATCACAGCTGCTTAACACGTTTTTGAAGAAACGAATCACGTTTGATAGACTATACATTTACTGAATATATGAGGGAGTTGACAAGCAGCATAATTCTTACCTTATACAGTTGTTTTGTTTAAACTCTGCTTCACCATCACAGTGGCTCTTATCAGCTTAAGCCTCAACATATTTTACCCATTTGTTTCTGAAAGTAAAGATGATCTGTGCACGTTTACCAGCTCACACAAATTCTGCATATTCCCCCGCCAGCTGTCGCTCATTTGATTGAAAATCATTCACCATAGATGGAAAAACAAAAGGGTTGCGGTTTTCAATCTGCACGGTGCAAAATATATGAATTGTCACATTATGTGTTTTTGCAATTTTATATGCAACTCCTTTTGTGTCCGAGTGAACATAGATATTCTCTTTCTCCATGAGCAAGGATTACTATATTATGTGTTTTTGCACTACTATGAACTCATCAGACCACATGTCGATTGAACCCAGAAATGTCCATGGAACAAATACATGAGCTTAAACTGGAGAGATTGCAATGCAGTTTGGTTAGAAGTAGAAATTAAGGCTAATTAAATCAGAATACAGGAAAGAGTGACTTCGTGATATCTTTGAGTCATAGTGGAATCCAATTTAAAAAGGTTTTTCAAGCCGCCACTCTTACTGAAGTTTGAGTTATTTACATATATGAGACTTTAGTTTCCTCTGGAGGAATAGAGAAAAGCAGAGTGGCAAGCAAGGTACAAATGGCCAGAGGCAAAGATTAATATCCAAACAAACCAAGGGGTCCAATCAGGCTTGACTGTGCACACAAAGAATACCTGTCTNCAGAGGCAAAGATTAATATCCAAACAAACTGAGGGGTCCAATCAGGCTTTACTGTGCAAATAAACACACAAAGAATATCTGTCCTCTATTTTTGTGCTCGGTATGACACACTTAGACTTCCATGTACTAATAAGGAGATATTTATTGAGACGGCATTAATTAAAAACACATCCTTGCAACACATTGCCTTTTTCCTGGAACTTCGTTTGAAGGGCAGACTGGGAACATTTCAGAATTCATTAACTGCTTGATGATCATTGCCTGATGCCTAATATGCCACTCAAATGTAACATTTTTGAGTCTGAGGACTACTCAGAAGCCTTGGAATGTGTCTTCAGTTAATTTGGCCAACTTGAAAGAGCTAAGTGAAAGAAGTGGACTCTTTCTTAGCACATTAAGGTCTCTGAGGAGTTCACGTAAAACTAAATGCAGTTCTTCTGACTTGCTTTTTTTTGGTAGGGGGTCTGCATTTTTATTCTGGTGTTTTCTGTTAAGAACTTCTGACCAAAAACTTCTGAAGCACGTAAATGTTAGAAGCTATTTATTAATGGAAAGAAAAATAGGTTTTTCACTGTGATTTTTGACTGAAAAAAAGAAATCTTGTCCAAGAAAGAAAGTGCTTTCCTACTGTAATACTGGTTTCCACTCCTAAATATTGCTTTCCTGTTCATTTATTCATGTTGGCTTACATTACTTAACTTCTGTGAAGCGCCTTTCTAATGCTCAGAGTTTTGTTTTTAGCTGGGTTTCTCCTAAAGCATGAAAAGGAGGGAGTATATGTGCAACTTGTGCGATGTGTTGGTGTAAACAGAAAATCTGCTCAGCTCAAGAAATATTTTTCTCACTTCTTCTTCACCAGGTGTCGAGAGGGCTACCAAGGAATCCGCTGTGACCAGTTTCTGCCCAAGACTGACTCCATACTGTCAGACCCAAGTAAGGAAACACTTTTTTTTTTATTTATGTGCATCACCTTTATATTTAAAGTGGCTGTTTAATATGAGATCAAGTACGAAAAATGTTATGTTCACAGTCTTTACGTAATGTGTAGAAGTCTTGAACCAGCCCACATTTTACTTTATAAATGCCAGGAAAGCTGAACATGTGCAATAATTTATGAACCACGCTTAATTGTAAATAAGGGATTTGAAAGCTTGAAAGTCCACACAGGTAACCTCATAAGCAAGCGTTCTTGTAATTTCTTCAGGAATATTTTTCCAGGCTTCTCAAGGACTATTCAAAGCTCTTCTTTGGGTCTTGGCAGCCTTTTGCTCTGTTCTCTGTACAGATGATTCCATACTGCTTTAAAAATGTTAAGGTCTGGACTCTGGGGAGGATTTATCCCTCCATCAGACCTGTTGCTACTGATTTTCAGTCCAGTTTTTGTGTCATGTGACACGCCTCAGCCTTTTCTCCCGGTTTCCATCCATTAAGAATTGCTTCTTTATTGCCACCCTTCTAGACCATTTTATCTGTGTAGGTTCTTTATAGCCANTCTAGACCATTTTATCTGTGTAGGTTCTTCATAGCCATGGGGAATAAGCTGTGTTTCAGGTCCAGGTTTTTATGACTCTGAGCCTGCCAGAGGGAAGGGTGATGAACAGAGAATGTCCTGGGTGGGTAGGGTTGCTCCGGATCTTTGTGGCTCATCCTTGAAAACAACTGAAGTAGATTTCCAAAGATCCTCTGAGCCATGTTGATGACCTGCTGCAGTTGTTTCCTTTCTGCTGCTGGGTATCACACCACGTATCCGTAAGTTAGGACACCCTCTACTGTGCAGCGGTAGAAGTTCTCCAGCAGAGACGAGGGGAGTTTTAGCCAATACGACAATTTTCGACAACTTCAGGCAACAGTGAATGGATCAGCTGAAGTTTCAGATGCATCCCTCAGATCCTGGATCAGGACGTTGCTAGATTTGATCCTGTATCTTCAGGACACCCTGTTCTTCTGCTGGAGATAGGTTTTTGTTCCTGATACTTTTTTTTTCTCTACTTGTTCAGTTTCCTCAAATATTTAAGGACACACTGTGCACCATGCTCAGATATGTCAAGTTTTCAGTTCTTTGGGAACCATGTTGCTACAAAACTACTATTTTCTTTTTATCAAGCTGTGTTTCCTTTGGTATTTTTTGCCAATGCAGTCAAAAAAATGAAAAGAAATTATGTCTTTGTTCCAGACTTTTTATGATTAGCGATATTATTTAAAACTGACCCTAACAAAACCTCTAAACTGTTTCATCCTTTTAACTCAGGCTTTTTTTATGCTTAAAAGATTCATAGGTCAGTGTTAAGTGGTTTAACTAATAAAAAACACATTCCTCTGAAAATGAACAGGTACAAGGACTAAAAATTTATGAAAAAGGTCCAAAGAGAAAATTTGAAATACTTTCAAAAATACCTGAGGTACGATTGCTGTGGACCACTTAAAAATATCACAAGAAAGTTTGGCTCCTGTAGAAGAAAAATTTTTGGAACATGACGGACAAGTGAAAATTCCTGCACAGTAATTTACATAAGAATAATTTTTAAATGCTGAAAAACAACCGATTCCTTAGATCTGCCATGCAAGACCAGCAGTTTGACAGCTTTAAAAAGAGACAATTTCTGTAAAAACAGTTCTGTTTGTCTGGAATAGAAAAACCTTCCAGTTCAAATAACATATAAGCCTGTGCATATTTATTCAGAAGAGCTAAGCTATTAGTCATCTCAAGAGCAAAGCATCTATGAAATAAATTCCCCTACCACCATTCATACAGACATGAAATTTTACTCCAAATCTAACCATCCTGTGTCCTCTTTACATGTACTTTGCACAGCAGATGTTTCAGTGGCTTTAAAGCAGACATGTGATGCCAGAGAATTGCAGGTTTTTGATCTCACCTTCAAGATGATTATAGTCACACTAATTACATTCACCTTGCAGCAGAGATGAGTGTCAGTGTTTGATTAGAAAACCAGCAGGGATGTATTTAAATAAAAGAGCTGTATGATGCACACCAGGTGAAAAGTATTTGTATTCAACTGAACCTTTACAACATTTAGTCAAGTCTCGTTTTAGGTTTAAATCACTACAAATTATGGGGTTTTAAAACTTAAAATCATCTTGTGTTATACTCTTTAACACACAATTTTCTCTCCTATTACCTCATTCATATTTTATCTAAATGCTTCCCCAAATACCCTCTCCTACTCAGACCAATTTCACGTCTCCTATTGCTTTATCTCCCAAACACATGGTTCCCTCAATGTCACAGAGCCGAGGGATGAACACAAATTACCTGAACCTCTGTCCTTAGTACTCTCTCTATGCAATATTAATTTTCCTGCCCCTCCTGGCTCATGTGAAAAAGAGAAAATATGCCATCTTTTTCTCTGGGCCACTAATGCAGAGGCAGTTTGATAGCATATCTGTGACCTTCCTGCTAACAGTGCTGTAATAGCACCATTTACCATTAAAGAACACTGAGCTGCTTGGTAGACTTTGTATTTGTCCAGTGTCAAAACCCTCTTCACTGTGGCAACATTAAAATTTCATTTTCCCTTTTAATACTTCATTGCAAAGGAGAATGTTCCATAAATGAGACATGTAAATTAAACAGTGCAAATGTACCAACAGCGTTATCGCATGCTATTTGTTAATATCCTTTACTTTCCAGATCATTAATTAAGTCTCTGTAATGAGGTTTTTAATTCCAAGCAAGTATTAGGGTAATTGTGCTTGTTAGAACAACAGTGGTGCTCATTCAAGTGACACCCATCTCTTTGTTTGTGCACCAACCTGCTGACCCCAGTGTGGCTAAGAAGCGTTACCTTCCTCATCGCTTACCTAATTTGTTAAATGCCAGACAAAACGCAGACGTTGATTATTTTGCTACATGCATCTGTTGATCATATCACACAGTTTCTGCACATAAAGACTTCGTTGGATCATTATAATTGGAATGGTTTTTACAGACATTTTTACTTAAAATAGCAGTTTCTTTTTTTACTTTTACAGAAGTTATATAAGTGTATATTTAAGAAAAGGGAAAAATAGCTATATGACTAATATATTATTTTTTAACAGGAAAAATTAAACAAAAACCTAATTTCTACAGTTCTACATATAAGGACAATTAAAAGAAACACACAAATGTGTTCCCGACCAGGTCTTAAAAAAGGGTAAATCCAACTTCAGATGAACGACATAAAATTATGCATATTATTTATTCAGCAAAAATAAGCCAGAATTAAATAGCAGTGTGTGAAAAACTAAGTAGATTACATTATTTAACAACTTAACAACTATAAAGAGAAGCTTTTATTTCTGTATGTCACTGTGGTCCTGTCCTCTTTACAGCAGTACTTCAGTTTATTGAAGTTTTCAGCTTTTCTGTCTGCACAGTTCTCAGAATGTCCCACCACAGCATTTCAGACGGCTTAAGATCTGGACTTTGACCAGACTATTGCAGAAACTTGATTCTTTTCTCTTTCAGACCTCCTGTTGTGTCCTGTTTCATCAGTTTCATGGTTCACTTCATGTCTCTAAATTGTCCAGGTCCTGTGGCTACAAAACAAACCCAAATTATCATCCCTCCACCACCGTGCTTGACAAGTGGTTCATGTTTGTGCTGATATGCTGTTTGGGTTTCTCCACATGGAGGCGTTTTTTCTGATGTCTGGACACGCGTTTTCTTTGCTTTATAATCAGACGTCTCCACCTTGGTCTGGTCTGTCCAAAAGGACATTGTTCCAGACATCTTGTGATTTGTCTAGATGAAGCGTTGCAAACCTAACCTGTGCTGCTCTGTTCTCTTTGGAGAGAAGAGTCTTTCTTCTGCACCCCTTCCAAACAAGTATTTTTCTAATTTTCCTTTTAGGGACATTAACATCTAACATGCTAACTCTCAGCATCGTACCTTGAAGTGAACATGCTGGTACATCTACTCCTTGGAAGATTGGCAACTGTTTTAAAAATCTTGAAAAGATCCTAGATTGATGGGCAACAACAACTGCTTCTCTCAGATCTTTGCTGATGTTGTTTTCTCCTTGACATTCTGTTATCTCACATCTGGTTGCTGCAGGGAAGCAAGCTGAACTTCTGCTCACACTCACACAGATTATGAACAATTAATTAAGAGCTTTTTTAGAGCTAATTTTTAAGACCTGGTAAGAAATAAATTATTTTTAGATTATTACTTTAAACAGAAAAGCATGACATACTATTCATAATGCCGTCTTCCAAAGTTTTCAGCTCATGCTGGTCAGATGAACATGCAAAAATATGAAGCATTGTCCACAAGCAAGTTTTTTAATAGAATATAAAGAGCTTTGAATCAAATATAAAGAGGAATAACTTGCTATGCTTATTAAGAAATTAAGAAACTGCTCTATGCTGTGCTCACCAAATATCATAATTACTGAGATGTAAAGTGTCACAAACCTGCATGTAAAATGTGTTCAGGGGCAGATTTCATGAAGCACCACCGGTATTATGCCAGAGTTATTGTTGCAGAGAAAAAACAATAAAAAAAAGGAAAGAAATCAAACTGTAACGTTGTTTTTCTGTTCGTTTGGAGGGAAAGTGATTTAATAAATCTATGCTCAGAGTCTCCATGTCTTTCATCTTGCAAAGATGCAGAGGGAAAAAATAAGCCTTTTTTATGTCTGACAAAGTTCAGTGATGTGAATAACTTTTGTCACCCATCTAACTCCAGGGGCTAAAAGAATGTTGAGAAGAAACAAAGATTCTAACAACCTAAAAATGGCAACTTAACCATAACCACAAATTGGTTTTCTTCCCTAACTCAATCACCAGTTATAAGCATACTAATCCCCAGGACTCTTTCAGGTGAATTTCCATATAAATTGTCTGGAAGTCACCAGGTCATAACTGTCCAATGAGAGCTGTGGAAAATAAAGAAGTGGATTTTTTTTTAACTCTGTGGCTTTCTGACTGAACAACAGCCACCTTTCTGTTCGCAGCAGCTTTACCTTAAATCTTTTTTTTCTTTTTTGTTTATGATCTCATGTGTTAATTCTTTATTACCTTCTTTACTAATCGGACAGATTTTCAGTTACTTCTGTCCATTTTAAAAAACAAGTTTCTTTTCTCTGCTCTTTACTACAAATCACAATGTTGTATAGCTTCAGTTTTTTTTTTCATTTTTCATTTTCATTAACACCATCTTTTCCTTTCTTTCTTCTTCCTCATTTTATTTGACTGCGTCGTCTGCTACAAAAAGTCGGTAAGTGCAAAGTTGGGAAAAAGAAGCAGGCTGTGGCCTTCCTCTTCTTTTCTCATCCCTCAAATAATCCTGTCACAGCATTACTCTCTTTGACTCCTTTGCTTGCAGATAATCAAACCCCAATTTCCCTGGGTTACCCTTGTGTCTCCTGCTCGCGCTTGCTACAATGTTGATATCCCCATGTCCCCTTTCAAATATCCCTTCAGGCAACCTTCTCGCACTCATCTGTCTATCGCTAACCTTCTCCGTGCCATCTTTTCCTCAACACACATCTTGTCTGATTGTCAGCCTACAGTTCTCTGTCCAGCTTAACTTCTAACAGTAAGCGTCCCCAAATTGGACTGAGTTTTGAATTGTGGTAGCCAACAAGATCACAGACAGGGAAGAAAAATTTTGCTGAGGATCTCTGGCATGCTGCAGTGTCAGAAGGAAAGCGGGTGGATAAGGGGTATTAGCTACAAGGATAAAACCAGATAAATGTGGACTCGGGGGTGTTGTGCTGTCCTGAAGTTTCGGGGGAAAGAAGAAATGTCATGGTTCCACAACACAATGACAATGCAAAAGAAACGACAAAAGTACCAAACATACAACANCATGGTTCCACAACACAATGACAATGCAAGAGAAACGACAAAAGTACTAAACATACAACATACTGTACAACCAGTTTATAATAAGATCCGAAACAATGCTGAATAATTGAGGACTGAAATTATTCAGGTTTAAACAGAACACAAGGTATTAAACGATAGAAAGATAGAAAAATATGCATAGTAGTGAAGCAGCAAGTGTTTGGTAAAAGTTGTTCAAATTTATNAACGATAGAAAGATAGAAAAATATGCATAAGCAGCAAGAGTTTGGTAAAAGTTGTTTAAATTTAATAGACCTTAAAAGCACAAAGACAATCTGTTTCAAATCATATAAATCAGAGAAAAACAACTAGTTGTCATTCTTGGACAGATTGGCAATTAATTTATTTCATGTAAACTTACTTAGAATTTCAGACAGAAAAAGTTGGTGACCATTTATAAAGAAATGCAACTCTTTAGCCAGTCGCATACAGCAGTAGATATGCATAGATTTATCCCAGACTCATAAAGTTGCGCATGTATGTGCTAAAACATGCACACATTTTCCCAAAAAAATTAATTGGCATCTGTGCATTGGAAATCTTCACTGAAACAGCTTTAAAAACATAACCTAACTATTTATTTAATTCATAAGACAGAAATTTCTTGCTTCTTTTCTTTGATCCTGACATGAAAAACAATAAATTGGATAACAAATTTAAATAAGCTTTAACTGTAACATATATTGAATGGGAAGTTTCTGAGCTCTCTTTTCTACTTTAGGGGAAAGATGAGAAAAGTAAACAGAACAACTTTAATTAAAAGATTTGAGTTTGACTTGAAACATTGATTTTATTCTTCATTTTTTACTTTTGAGTAACTTTATGTTATGTTTTTACCTTTACTTTCAATTACTCTTTGATTAGATCGAAGCTTGAAAAGCAGTTTTTTTTTTAACTGGTCTTCATTGCCTGAATTTAGCTGGAAAACAAGAATAAAATTGTGTGTACACACAAAGAGAGATGCTTATAGTCCGTATGGTTGTGATCCATAAACCTCAGTCATCAACAAAATAGAATATGCATGTGCACAAACCCAATTTCAGCTCTCAATTGTAGCTAATTTACAGCCATGAATGGATGCAGACACTCCCTCAATCAGTCATTTGAATATAAAAAAGATGATTGCACCAAAGAAGTATAACAGTAAAATAAACAACACAGAAAATTACAAGTTTCACAAAATGCATAACTGTGACACTCATGACTGAAGTAGAGAAAAAAAAAAACCTGTTTCATTTGGAGGTCTTGTTTTCTTAAAGCCCGAAGCAGAGGAAGCGTCAATCCTTGTATGAAACATGCTAAAATCATGGGGAGAAAGTCATCTTCAGCACTCTAAGCATTGAGAACAGCTGTGCCCACTTTAGAGCTTCTGTAATTTCTCTACTTAAAGCAAATTTTTGGGGGGGTATATCATCTCTGACATGAGGCGGAAAAGGAAAAAGTTTGACATCATCAAGAAGAGTTTAAAGGTTTTTGTTTGCTTTTATTCACCTAAAGATGTGAATGAAAGATCATAAGACTCAGACATACAGTCTCCTAACACATACATACTGTGTGTGTTTGTGAAGAAAAGGGTCATTTTTATGTGTGTACATTATCAATGCATCTGGCCCCAGACTATATTAAAACTGCAGTACCAGCTTTGTCTGATAGGTGTTAGAGCACCGTTTGGGATTTAAAAAAAAAAGAAAACAGTACACATGTACGCAATTTGGAAGTGGTAACCTGTAATGCAGTCATTGCTGCACTTGAGGCCACCGGATCCACTCACAGATGAAAACGTATTGGAAGAATTTTGGCCACTGACAGCCACCGTTCATTCACAACTGTGCTTGACATTTGAAGTAATTTCTATGCCCATCTTTACCACTAGAAGTCAGTAATTCTTTCACATTCTACATTTAATACTCAAACTAATTCTAGCTATTAGGAGAGAGACAGTATGTAAATGTTCAAGGGATCTTTGTTTGAGCAGCACCTGGTGCAAAGGCTGTCTGTTCAGTTAATCTTTAAAATACCTTTTTCTTTTTTAACATCCAGAATCAAGAATTATGTTGAGTCTTTGTGATATGTAGTTTGAACATCTCATGGACTTGATGATTTGGGTTTAAAGGTTTCAGATACAGCCAAGACTTACTGTAAAGTTCTAAAGTCTGAATGTAATGATTTCAAATTCTTGTGAGTGAAATTTCCCAGAGAGAACGCAGGATCAGTAGAGGTTATAGATGACTCACTGATGTGCATTTATCTCTAAAAGTGCTGCCAAGGCTTAACATGGCTTGTCACCTTAGTTACTTGATGGTATGTGTCTGAGATCAGAGATTTAGTTGGGTTTCCCTGAATCTGTCAAAGAGCGACAGAGGCTTTTGATGTCATCCTTACAATGCAGTTTTTCTACACTCTGCTTTGTGCAATAAATTGAGTTCAGACAGCTTTTGTTGTCAAAACAGCTTTTTGTTGTTCAAGTTGAAAGGTTGCCGATTGTTACGACCCGAAGAAGAACTCTTGCAGTAATGCAGTATTCAGGAGCTGACACACACGGAATATTCTCTTGTATTCTGATTAAATCGCATTTCCTCTCTCTTTCGCTCTCTCTCTTTTTTTTTTTAACTTGAATGTGTTTTCTTTTTCTTCTTTTGTTTTACTGCTTTCATCATGTGTCCTTTTCACAATCATTGTTTCATTGTAAAACATATTCAACTGTTCTAAACTAAGGGCCTTGGAGCTGGGTCAGTCTAGCTTTTTGATGCTTTAAGATGGTCAGAATCAGCATATTCCCAACTATAGCATAAGCACTAAATCTCTTCTACCATATAGGCACAAAAAGACAGAGCTTTAGAGATTTAAATCTGAAGACAGATTTAATTTTCACTATCTTTATGGGATCTGATTTTATGCTCTGCAGGTTTGTGTGCACCATGGAAAATAATGCTGTAAGTCCTTTCCCAACAGAGCCCGACAATGTGTTTCACATTGTATCGCATGATGTTTCAGTCCATAAGATAAGAAAGCATAAAATATGATATTGTTAGAGCTTTCATGCTTTTATCATTGGCCAGCTGTTGAAGCGAGGACAATGCGGGTCACCTTGGCTAGTTACAGTAAAGCTTCACTGTGCATGTAGCAAGTGTTTATTCACACGTGCAAATATATGCACATTTTATTAGCCTCATTGTGATAGTCACAATAGAATATTATTCAGCTGAGTGTGAGGATGGATGGAAGATAGTTTAAGGAAAAATGTCCTTGAGCAAAAAAGAGAGCATCCATGAGTGTCAGAGGTACTGCTCTGTTTCTATTCCTGACCTGCAGAAAATTAGTAAATCAATAAAGAATGAGACATTTGCAAAGTGCAAAGTCAGAAGGAAACAGGCTTAAAGGATAATTTGTGTGTTTGGAGCAAAATATTTAAGATAAACCCAAAGTTCAAACTTTTGTTTTAAGCGTAGGTATTTGGTGCATTTATGGGGTGGATACTAACAGTGGTATAATCTCCAGAATCAAGGATCAAGGAATCTTTATTATTCTGTGAGGGTAATTTGTTGTACAACAAGCAGTAAAAACAATCAGTCAGTGTACAATCACACAAACAACAAGAAACATCTAAAAGGACTATGATATACAGATAAAAAGTCTGAAGAAATCACAGTTTGAAATTAATTATAAACATTTTAACATCAAATATTCAACTCCATTCAATTCAGATCATTTATTGTCTCCAGAGGGAAAGCAGCCAGAACACACACATAGAACAGACATCACATCAAAACATCAAAAAACTAAATCAGAACCAATGGCATATGTCAAAAAAGAGATTCACACAAAATTAAAAACAATACAATTAAAAAAAATAGATGCAGCTAATTATAAGATGCTTTATCTAATACTTGAAATCAGTGCAGGTTTTAGGCTGAAAATAGCTTTCTTTATTATTGCTCAACTGTCTGTAACTTTAAATGGTCTTTTAGGAAAGTTTTTCTGCTAAAAGCCCATCATGTTGTTGTGCCATCTTTATACCATTACCGAGATCACACAAACCAAATGCTTGCAGAGATTTTATACTTTTCTATTGATTGGACAGCAAATTGGTTCCTCAGTAGATTCAGTGGTAAATAAAACACTTTTCTAGTCTTGTATAAACACTCAAAGTGCTATGTTCACACACATCCAGCACTTTTTACACACACACACACACACACACACACACACACACACACAAAGATCAGAGAGGTGTTTACATGCTTTAATGTTCAAAATATTTATGGTTTTTCTGATAACTTACATTGCTGCAGTATATTCTGTCCCCTGCCTGAAGAGCTGTGTTTGTGCTTTTATCTTTTCAAGAACCCTCCTGAATGGCTCAAACTAATAGAAAATAATAGAAATGGCAGGTTGAATAGTTGCTGCTCATTCTTTAGTAAAAACAGCCACTTGGCAGGCATTATGTAAATTGCTTTAATAGGGAATTAGATAAGTAGCAGATGAAAGTGTGAACTACAAATTAGGTGTTTCGGGCAATTTACTACAGGAGCATTGTCCTCTTTGGGAAATATCAGCCTCCTTTTAGTGTCAACTGTTTTGTAACTCTCCTGATTCTTTTAAGATACAACCAAAAAAAGGTTTATCACAGTAAAGGAAGGTTAGCTTCTTAAAAATTTTTGTAAGTTTCACTAGAGCGGCGACTCAGATTAGATCACNAAAATTTTTGTAAGTTTCACTAGAGCGGCTACTCAGATTAGATCAGCTAA
>CM047990.1:28079509-28092000 GCA_026261665.1 Melanotaenia duboulayi | reverse complement strand
CGATTCGCTCATGAACGTCACATCTCTACTGTAAGTGGATCCAGTGGCCTCTGGTGCAGCAATGACCGCACTACAGGTAAATAGTTCAATATTGTGTACATGTATACTGTCTACTTCTGTGTGTCTTTTTAGGATTTTACTTATCCCAAATGGTAATCTAGAACCTATTAAACAAAGCTGGTATTGCAGTTTTAAAACTTAGAAGGTTCTCAGTTAACACACAGAGTTGATTGTCCATTCACAAACACCGTAGTAAAAAAAAAGGCAGCACAATTATGACAGCTGCAATGTACATTGACCCACAGCAGGTAGAACAAAACTGCTCATTCTGAGATAAGATCCTAATAAAAACATCGTTTTTAACCATATATTTTAACACAACAGTCCTATGTATCTGAATTATTACCATCTTTACCTCTAGAAATCAGTATTTCTTACACACTGTGTCTTTAAAGCGAAATAATGATGTGGTTCTGTGGTCACGCTCTAGCTGTTGAAACCTAAATCAGTTCTTAGCTGGAACTAACTTTGAACTGGCTCCAGCACCAGCCCAGAACCAGAACTGGTGCAGCTTTGGTCAAAAAATGGCATCCTAGTTGTTGGTCTGTTGTTTAGTAGCTCTCAGTGGATGCTTATTTTCACACTTCACATGTAGTTGTTCTCACAACCACTACAAATGAATGCAGCATGACATTATCCGAATGATTAATTTTTGGGAGGAATAAAATCTCAAATCTAAATCATGTTATTTGACATCAGAGATTTGATATGACATCAGGGAGCGACTCATACCAGTCACTGCAATCTAAAATAATGGATAAAAATCTATCACTTGTAGTTACTTATAACGTTGTTTTTACTCAAATATGTTTGTGTTGATGAATATTTTCATCAACTGTAGAGGCATTTTCCATTGTCAACAGGGTGGATTAACATCAAACTTGTCTGAAAGCTGCATTTCAAGTGAAGCTGCCACAGTTCTTGCAGTGCATGTTTGTATTTGTGTCTGTTCAAGGACAACCTGCACACTTCATGTTTGCATTTTGACATGCCTTGCCATCCACATTGCCACAGTGTTGAGGCTTGCAGAGCAGAGTCTCCGGAGACATTCGTACCATCTGAAAGACAAGGAGCTGTCTTAACGCTCCAAAGTACTTCTTATACTGACACATTGTGGCAAGGCAAATCCAACCTACCAGGATACGGACAAAGAACTGTCAAGTCTGTGTGCTTGACAGCCTTACAATGGCAAAGCCAGAGGGAGTCTGAGCTACTCTGAAAGTTATGAGTTTCTTTAATGCATACTATAACAATCAACAGAAGTGTAAAGCCTTGAATCCTGGATCAAGATTCTATATTTAACATTATATTGCTTGCTTTGTATGAAGCTCTACTGCCACAGCAGACAATATTTTTATTTTAACTGGCATGCATATGTGGTGAGAGAAATGAGAAAAATTTGCATCCAGAGTTCCTTTTGAACATCACAAAATGGCTCCATTGGACAACAGCTTCCTTAGAAATCAAATAAAAAGAATCCATCATAGACGTTGATGATGTTCACCAGCTTCTTTTACACTGTTTGTTAGAGCCTGCAAGCAAAAAGCTACACTGGATTAGAATTAGTAGTATTATCCACGAGCTGCGGTTATACTGCATTAATCAGAAATTACAAAAAGATTTCAAGATTTCATAAAAACACATACACTATTCATGTAAAGCAAAAAAGGAAAACGAAAAAGAGTCTAAAGATTGTGGATAACTTATATTGGTTTAATAGGCTATTTTAAATGTTACTACACAATTATTTAAGTTAATTATATGTTATGCATGAAGTCTTGGAAAAGAGTAAAAAACAGAACATTAACATTAATTAACTAATTCAATAACTCTCTTGTAATTATTTTGCAAAAATTCCAAATTCTACATAATAAATCAGTTAACTTTGTCTGCACATGCTTGATTTGATGCTTAAGAGTTGAAGTCAGGAAGGAGAACAGCTTTTGAGTATTCAGACTTGTCCTAGTAGACACAGCTCAGGTGTAATTTATGACTAGAATGGGTTGAAGTTAGCCTTTACTAATTCCACATATAGTGTCCGCTGAAGTTCACAATATTACATTTAAAACATAACGGAAGAACCTGGGAGGATCCGGTAGCACCTCAGCAGGGCTCCACAGCACTGGTTTCAGCCCAGTCAGAGACCTCAGCTCTGCTGAGAGAAGCACAGAAACCCATATAGACTGATCATGTCAATCTTGGAAAAAAATGGAAAATTGTTCATGATTAACTTCTGATCACTTGTAGACAAAAATAAAAGAGCAATAGTGGGAGGTGGAGACAAAAAGCTGGATTCATAGTCAGATATTTTTCACTCTTATTGGAGCTATATATCCGTATTTATTCATGTCTTTGAATCTTGTTTTAGCAAAACTGTTGTTTCAACATACATTTTTTATTTCTGTTTCTACATTTTATCTATTAGAAATATATATGTATAATATATATTCCATATATTATATATTTTATAAATATTCTATTTCTATAAAAATTCAGTTTTTAAAGATCTGCTTTATTAGTGACATTGAAGTGCAGCTAAAACTAGGAGCTAGGAACAGCAGTAAGCCAGGGGTCAATTATTCCTAGATGGTAGTAATAAATTCTCAGCCGGAGCTTGCCAAGTTTTCACAAACTGTGCGATAGTGCTGCTAGCTGCATGACAAAATGACCTCCTTGCAGAGAGACAAGGTGATACGGGACTTTTGCCAATGGAGATTTTGTGTTCCACACAAGCACCTCTTATTTTCAGTTTTACATCTAAAATAGTCCTCCACACCTGCTATGATGGGGTTGCCGTAATTTTTAGGCTGTTAAAATCATTGTTCTAATTTTTTTTTTAAAGCATACCCGTCATCTGATGAACTTAGCCAGAAGTGACAGTATCATTTACACTCTGCCTCTCAGGCTCCAGATGCACAGCAGGGCATTGGCAGTTTGCAACTAATACCTCTTTCCTGTCAGTCTGTATTAAAACACACACATATAGGCAGAGGTTAATTAGCTGCAGGTGTGTCTCATTGACCACCTGGGCCATTCCTGGCTCACTTTGCTTTGCTTCCACCCGGCTCATGTGGAACACTGGAATGCACCACTTATTTCCCTCTTTACAAAAGTCACAGACATCTAAGCAGGATTACTGTGACTGTTACTCCTGTGAGCTGAAGCTGGTGCAGGATAAAGTGTACTCTAAAAGACAGCAGGCGGCATATTCCTGGGTGTATTTTATCATCTTTTTGAACATATCGTTAAACACATTTAACTTAAGCAACAGGAGAGAATAAATTAACTTGACTCTGTTACATCTGGTCTAGGGTCTTTGCGCGCAACACAAAAGGATTTCCCATCCCAGCCCTTAAATCATGATTAAACAGGTTAACATTAATTTATTTATAGTCAGCCGCTCATCAAAAAGGCCTGTAAAGCAAGGTCATCAGTGTGAACCAAGGCCAAAACAGCAAACAAAACCAATTATCCCAACCAAGCACATACTAAATAAACCCTGCATAAAAGAAAACCAAACCCAACTCATTTACTAACCCTAACTCCCTACCACATAAACAGGAGAAAACATATGGAAAGGAAAAGGCGGTTCAACCCTACAGCTTCAGTAATCAGCAGCTTGAAACACAACAGACAATAAACCTGAAACCCTTTTTTGAGGGCCGAGCGGACTGATCGCTGCTGTTGTCAAAAGTGCTGCCACCAGAACACAGGAACACTTGTTCTTTTCAAGGCAGCATGTGATGATGGCAGGGACCAATCTGGAGATGGCTGGTTGTCAGCAGGTGTTCAGCAGGAGGCCAATCAGTAGGTTACATGCCTTGGGACAGCCAACCGCACCTGAACCTGTAGACAGTCGCAAAGGCCAAACCATCTATAAAAACGAATGACTCACTCTGGTACAAAATAGTAGACATAAAACAAAACACACAGCTAATGCCGTAACAGACTCAGGATACAATGTCATAGAAAATGCAGTGAAAATTCTTACTATACTGATATGTGATCAATATTTTCAGATGATTCATTGGTCATTGAATTGGTGTATCAATTCAGTATATTTACTGTATTTGTTTTAATATGGCTCAAGTAGTTAATCAATAAAAAACGTGGCATTAAAAGGACTTGGTTAAGTTTAGGAAAACATCATGGGGTGTTCAGATACACATTGCACTAATTTTATATGTCATAATGGTGAAGTGTCTGCAGCTGCTACAATGTCCACAGAAGAAGCACATCCATATGTGACACTTTAGTGGAACCTTATAGGGGCCTGTTGACAAAACCTGTGATAAATAAAACACTAAATAATAACAACAGGAACCTTCCCACAATTCCAGCTCTGGCCCTTTTACTTTGAGTTTTGTTTCACAGGTGACACAGTGCCACTAGACAGGCATTATGCAAATATTTTGTGATGTGGAAAAGTTAGAGGAAAAATCCTGAACTACCAAGACTAAGTTTATTTAAGGATTTATGGTGGTAGAAAATGATAAATAAAAGAATACATAGAAAATACAGGAACTAAAAAGTAATAAAATTAATAAAATGAAATGACAAAGTAACAGAGTGAGGTAATACAACAAGATTAAAGTAGGAAAGGCAATATATCACATTCCATTTTATGCAGTTTTTTTCTGCCATTTTTCTATTTACACTGAATTTAGTTATTTTTACTTCTCCATATTTTACTACACAAAAGCTACAGTAAATATAAAATTGAAGAAAAGGATGAAACACCCAAAAATGATAGAAGGAAAAGAACTAACCTATACTTCATCAACTACATCAAAGTTTCTTATTAACTCACTATGTGCTGTTAATGGAAGGTTGTAGTCATTTGGATTTTTCCTGCTCCACCACATTTGGAATTGAAGTTGAAGCAGTCTCAACAACAACCACTTCCTACAATGACAAAACCAATTTTCTGTTCATCTGTTGAAATCGACAAAACACATGGAGCTTTATTGTTGTTTTAGATTATATTTCATCCTCTGTGGGTGTAAAGTGCTGAATCAACTGTTGCAGTGGCACTTAATGGATACTGATTGCCGAGGCCAATTTACCTTCCGCCCATCAATTGCTGTGGACGGGACAGCAGACAGTTAGAAAAAAAAGAGAGGGAGAAAAACGATGAGAAATCCATACAGATCACAGCAGTTTTCTAAAATATTTACACAAATGAGAAACAACTGTGTCATTCATTCTGCATGATGTGGAAGTACATTCTTTTTCCAGTTTTCATGCTTTCCACGTAACATTTAATTAAAATTTTAACTCCACATTTATATTCCAACATATCTAAAGCTTCCATGGTGGTAAATGACATAGATAGCAGATATTTGCAGATCATAATATGATGGTACACTGGCTGCTTTCACCCACTCACCATTAGTAACATTAAAAACTGGGCATGGGTGTTAGACAGGGCAAGGCTGCTCTGTTCCTTCATCTGACTGGTTTCTTAGTTCCTCCATATTTTTGGCTTTTTTTCATTATTCTTATTTTTCATTCAGCTATTATTAAGTAATAAAGCAGCATTCTAACCTTGTTTCTGCATTGGTCAAAGTTTACTGAGGATGTGTGAGGATGATGTGTCGTGAGAAGCTTCTGTGATCAGTAGGTCAGTAGCATCCCCAGCTCCTCAACTCTGCTAAGAAAGGTGCAAATAATTTTATAGTGTTATATAATAAATATGGTGTTAATAATATGGGCAGCAGTGGCTCAGGCGGGAGAGCAGGTTGTCCAATAACTAAAAGGTTGGAGGTTTGAATCTCACTCCATCCTAATCAATCTGTCCTTGGGCAAGATGTCAGCATTGAATGAATGTGAATGAATGGTCAGTTGTGGCCGGAGAGGCTGGTGGCATGGAGTAGCACTGCTACATATACTAACCATTATAAATGATTAAAACACAGGTCATGATGGGAATGCCTTTTCATGCTTGTAATATTGTTTTTTATTTGTTTAAACTTCAATAGCTGAACTTTGACAGATTGTCTCACCTAGGTGCCCTTTAACAACAGCCAATTCGGCATCCATTTTACATCTTACTTCCACTCTGAGCTCTCACCAGCCAGTCAAAGTCAGTCAGATGTTGACTCTTGTTTTATCTCTTGCTCTGCTACTTTCTCTCTTTATTTTTCATGCTTCCTCCAATAAAATCCTCTTACATTTATTTGATGAATTAGCCACGATTAATTTCATTTCAGCTTTATTTGTACAGCGCATATTTAAACAATGTCATCTCAGAGCATTTTACAGATAAAACAGTCAGTTCGTGATAAATAGGAGCCTAGTTAAGGAAAACCAACAAATTGTCTGATATCCAGTTGCTTTTATGTGACACGATGCCATAGGTCAAATACTGAAGTTCAGTGGTGTGATGTGTCCTGGAAAGAAAAAAAAAATTTAAAAATAAAACTCCTAGCTTCTCAGCCTTGGGATGCTGCAAGACAATAACAACTCAAGGAATGTGCATAATAGATGTCAGTCCACCATAAATAAAGAGTCAGGAACAACATATATTTAAGATCATAAAGTTACATTATAAATTTTTCACATCACTGCCAACATGAATGATTAATACATCTATAAAGAAAATAGGTCTGAAAATCACAAAACAACGAGCCGTGCTGTCTGCTCTCTGACACATGGGAGAGTGTAAATACACCACGCTGACTGACAGATCTCAGATGAGCTTACATGAATCTCACAGAACAAACTGCTCAGAGACCATTTCAACCAAAGTAAACTGCTTGGACATGAAATCATGAGTACACTGCTGATACTGAGTATTTCAGTCACATTCCAATGATCAACTAAGATACCAACATTTTTAAATTATGAAACTTAGATTCTCAAGGCAGGTACCTTCTAGCTTTGAATTTGTTTAATTCACTTGTTAACAATGAAATGTTAAGTTTGAAGCTAAAGGTGCAGCATGTAAGAAAATCAAACTCTATTGGTATCTAATGATTTTACTAAAATAACTTGGACATAAAACTCTGTATGCGAAGTGAGAACCCTCTGAGTTTTACCAGCATTGTTTGACTGGTGCTAGAGCACAATTTGGGATAAGTAACACCTTAAAAGGTGCATAGAAGAAGACAGTACACATGTACACAAATTTAAAGTACTTCGTAGTCAAAGCTAAACCTCAGCCCACTGGAGCCACTCGCAGATGAAAATAAATGTTTGGAAGAATTTTAGCCACTGACAGCCACCGTCCATTTACAGCTGCGCTTGGCATAAATCATTTCTGTGTCCATCTTTACCGCTGGATGTTAGCAATTCTTACACATTGTATTTAAAAGTTAAATTTGGCCAAAAACGAGATTTTTCTTTACTATGCATGTGTTGAAATCTGAGAAAGCTCTAATGTTTATTCATTCTAAAGAAAGTAAGATACAGTAGGTATGTTTGTGTAAGTGAAAATGTAAGCAGCTAAAGCAACTTCTCCATGTAATCCCATCCCCAGCCCGCAGACAGTTTACTAAATACTTTCTGTAAATGCAGGTGAAATGTGTTAATGGCTAAAGAAAATTGCTTTGGGAAGAAAAGGCTCTTCTTCTTTTAGCTCTTTTTCTGAAGCTGTGATAGTTTTTGACTAAACAAAACATTATTTTCTGTCAGTGGCAGATTCAGTTTATCTGAGTAATTTTAGTTACATGTTTTAAGTAAATTTAAGTTAGTCACATATTTTCATTGAAAAATGGCCACCAAACCAAAGCTGCTAGTTTTCTGCATATGGACTATAAAAGAAGGAATAACAGAATATAAAGCCTAAAAATAATAAAGACCGGCTTATGAAAGCCTCTTCTTAATTCTAATAAGAATAACAGTTTGCTTTTTAAATTAAACTTTTAAATAAAGGTCCAAGGCCAGAGATCCCTTTAGTGCCCCTCCTGGTTGTGTTTAACTCTAATAAATTTACTAAATGCATCTGAAATCTGCTGATAGATAAAATAAGATTTTTTTTTTAATTTTTACTTGTATTTTTTCTCCTAAAGCATTTATTGCCATATATGTATATTATAAACTTAAATTTGTTCTTATTTACACGCACACTAAAGAAAGATTTTAGCCATTGCAGCATTTTTTTCCCCCCACCCCTAGACATAACCCAAACATTACTTTTTAAAAGCATTACTTTTTACTTAACTTGGAAACCATTTTCTTTTTGACTACTTACTTAATCATTTCTGTCTTTTCTCTTTTCTTTTTTTTTCATTTTTGTAAGACTCAATTCGTCACACTATGTATGTTACCTCCTGCTCAGCTCTGTCCCTCAGAAGATATGTTTTGGGCACATTAAGATACGCTTCTTGGTTTTTTTCTTCATCTATGTGTCTCCTGTGGTCATTAAGCCACCAAGAACAGCAGAATTGATCAAGGATCAATGGGCAGGTCATGTGGCCATTTTAAATCACACAGCAATTAAAGAAATACTCATATTTTTAAAACAATGGATGTCAAAGTCATTCCATATATCCCCGGATAACTTTTTTCTTTATCAATATTCATACTGTATGTACTGTAATAATCCCTGAACAAGCTAAATGAAAATGCTCCATTACAACCCATAGGGTAGGGGGAGTAAAGCTAACAGGATGGCTGCTGTCATACTTGCTCCCTGTAGTAGAATTTCTGTTCATTTTATGCACAGATAATGGTATCTGGCTGAGACAAGAAGACATACAATTAAACCAATATTGAAATTCAATTGTAGCACCACACATAAGGAGCTGAATAAAACTATTTCCTTTGTGTCTGTGAGGGTTGAATGAGTTCATATGTGAATCAGGGTTTTCATCTCCAGTTTCTATGTTTGACTTTGCTACAGTTATTTTTTAGCTTGTTTTTATTTTTATTTTTTAATTTTTAAGTTCCCGTCTTAGGCTAATAGAAAAGTTTTTGATAAAACCTGAAGCTTTCATCCCATAACTCAAGCAGTTCTGCATGGAACAATGGGCTGAAATTCTTCCAAACGATTGTGCAGGACTGATTACCAGATACATGAAAAATGTAATTTTCATCATTTGATTGACTGGAAAAGCCCACCTATCTTCACTGAAAGAATGTGGATGTATGACTCAAGAAATGTGGGTATTTAATATTTTAAGGACTGATTTTAAGTTGAAATAGGACTGAATCTGACATTTTCCTGAGTTCACATGCTTCCTTAGTTTTTCTTTAAATTATTTGTCTTCACCATCCACTCTGGCGCCTCTCTGATGATGTGTCCGCATTGTTGAGAACATTGCTTGTTTACCTGACATTCCTACTTTATTTTGGGTAATGAAATGGAGAGTGAAAGAGAAGATAGACAGAATGAGAGAGGAGGGATGGCAGTCATGAACTGCTTGTAAGTTAAGTACATGACATGTACCCTGCCCTGCTGAATCATGCTGACCTCTGCCTATCTTCATCCCATTCTTTTTCTATTGTCTCCTCTTTCCCTCTCTGTCAGTCCTCTTTGCCAGCAACGCTGAAACTCTTCATATCACTTACCAGAAGTATCCAAATTCTCTTTTTGACATGTCCTGCCTCTTGTTCTCCTCCTCCTCCTCAGTCCTGCCTCCTCCTTCCTTTGGAAAGTGGTTACTCTTTTCCACCCTCTCCTCCTCCTCCACTCTTACTCATTCATCCTTGCAAAGCCTGCCAGTGAGCCACCCTCCACACTGTTTCCCTTCTTCTACATGGTTTCCAAAAGCCCCTGAGGCATCAGTGGTTCACTCTCTGACCTTGCAGTGTTATATCTTCAGAGCAGATGACTCAGTTTCTATTTTGCATTTCTGCAGTTTAATCTACTGTCTTGATACCTTTAAGACTGTCACTTAAATTTAATGCCTGGGTATTTTGAGCTGCTGATAAACTTGTTGTATGTTTTGTTTCCCTGATACATCATCATCAAAATTGCTGAATACAAATGAAAGCTTAGTTTATTAAAGCCAATTGATTTGGCTTGTGAAAAGAAGAGAGTTCTGAACAGTCTGTCATGAAAAACACTGTGTATGTAATAATGAGAAATAAGAGAGATGCAATTTACATAGTGACTAATGGGCATAAAATATCATGTCAAAATCAAATTAATCTCTCTGACAGATGATTTTTACGACCCTGCAGGCAATACGAGGAAAGTTGAAGTTCCTCACAAATACTTGTGACGAAATTAAATTAATAAATTAAATTGAATGAAAATTACTTTATTTATATTTTTTGTTTGTTTTTATCATTTAATGTATAATATTTATAATAATAAGTGATGAGAGAACAGATACAGCTTGGAGGTATGCTCGCAACTTTGACTTTTTCCAAAGCTGAATTAGGACAAATCAATTTAAATTTACCAGCACAAACAATAACTGAATTTGCTGTCTTATCCTACAACACCACGCCTTCTTCATCAACCTCATCGACCTCAACCTCTGAACCAAAAGCCGCGTCAGCTTGAAAATAGCATGCTAAAACTGACCTTTAAAATTACATGTTAGCCTGACTGCAATCTTTCCAAATCAAAGCTCTGAAAACATCCCAATAATGAGGTTGGAGGTCGAATCACTCCTGCAAATATATAAACTTAACTAGACTCATGGGCCTAAAAAACTTTACTGAAGCACCAGCAACAGATTTCTGCATCTTTTTGTGGAAACACTAATGCATAACTCTGTTTTCATACAGCCAAATTCCCCAGTAAAGATGATTTTTTTTTTTTTTAATATTGATTACTGAAGCACTCAGGTGCCAGACATATTTCAGACAATAACTCGATTCCCCTCCTAGACATGTACACCAGGACAAGGACAGTGGTTTAATTTAACAGCCAAGTCAAGCCATAACTGTAGCTCAACTCGACTGTTGATGTAACCGTACTGAAGGACAGGGAGAAAACCAAGTCTGGGAAACAAGTAGACAATGTACTGTGTGTTTGCCAAGACCAGAGATGACAACCAATAGACCTATAGTAGGAAACTATTGGAATACATGTGTTCACTCCCTCAGCTACTGTCTCAACCACCCACATGCATGACTAAACTGGAAACCACTGAGCTTAGACATGTAACCCAGTGAATCAGCACTGCCTCCGCTGGCAGTAATCATGTCTCGGCTGGTTGCTAGCACACTGAGGCTTCTACTGGATGGGACTGACAAGCAACAAGTGTTTGTTTCTCTGTGGATAAGCTACCTCTAAATTCAGAGTGCACAATCAGAAATAAACGGTTATTTCATTAATTAGTAACTTTTTCTTCTGTCATGCTCCTACTTTATTGCTGCTGCAGAATGAAAGCAAATAACTCTTTCTGAAAGAAAAGCTATCAAATAAACAATCTAATAGCAATCAGTGGTGGAGCTTGATCAGGGGGCCATACATTAAGAAAGGAAAATATTGTGTTTTTCTCTTCAACATCCACATTGATACAATGCCTATAACTGTGGTTCCATCAGAGAGATGAGAAATAAAACCTCTTTATCTAAATAATCTGGATCACTAAGTTAAAATATGTGAAACAAGTTCCATAGAAAGGCAGGCTGGTTGTTTTGGGATTGCAGTGGAGCTTTATGTGTTAGTAAAGGGACCAACTGCTTCTCCCCCTCACAGTTCTGGCTCACTTGTGGTCTAGTGGTGGTGGTAGTAGCCCAGATCCGGGAGACATTGCAGGTGGGGTCTGTCTCGGCCTGGTCTGCGTCCTTTCTCTTTACAAGAAAGTCAGAAATATCTCCCTTTCTCCTCATTCTTATATCATCTTATACTAAATTGGTTAGTAAATTATTTTAATGGTTATAGTGTATATTTTATTCACATTTTCATCCTGTAGCCTACTTCAAAATCAACTAGCAGTCTTGCTTACCCCCTCTTTAAATAAAATGGTCATGCAGCGCTAGCTTAATCAGCGCTAGTGAAATTGAACTGCGGTACTCTTTGACCATATTTATGTGATAAATTTGATAACTGAGTTGTTGTGTAGTCCCTAAATACACTCTCANATGCAGCGCTAGCTTAATCAGCGCTAGTGGAATTGAACTGCAGTACTCTTTGACCATACTTATGTAATGAATTTGATAACTGAGTTGTTGTGTAGTCCTTAATTACACTCTGAAAACTAAATATGACCTGGTTTCTCCACATTATCTTAAAACTGATCTAGTGCTGCCATTTAACTAGATTAGCACTGTTACGTAGCTTCATGTTAACACTAAATAAAAGCCTTTTAAAACTTTAGGAGTTGTATTTGCACAAGAGCAAAATGTCTTCTAAACATCCAACGCCACATGTCTGTATTTTGAAAGGATAACTAATTAGGAAAAAAAATAACAAAAATGATTCCCTTTTAGCAGAATGAAGGATCAATAACAGACCTGTTACAAGTGCCGGTGATTGCATGGTTCAAGGAAACCTTTCAAACTTCCCTGGCTAGGAATTATACAAC
>CM047990.1:28057809-28071149 GCA_026261665.1 Melanotaenia duboulayi | reverse complement strand
AAAAAAAAAAAAGAAAGAAAAAAGAAAACTTAATTCATCGTTGTGTTAAGCATCAGGGAAACTATCCAAGATGAAACATCCAAGCTCCATGAATACATCAGGAACATGGTGCCAAGAGATGAAGAAATGAGTGAATGCCTCCTAAGACACAATGGGAAACACCTTCCAAGGTTTATTTATACATAAATATATACACACACATACATATATCGGTATGGTGTATTTGAGTTTGATATGGACTTTCTTGTGTAATATGTATGAATACTTTTACATTGATATGAATGTGAGTGTGTATGTAGGAATGCTTGTGAGGTATAGTATTTGACTGGGTATATGTGCATAGACATTTGATTGTACTTAACAAATGGACCCCAGGGAACAGCAGCTAACGGGGATCTATATAAAAACAGAAACAGAACATAGATTCCACATATAATCCCACTGGTTTTACATAGAGATTAAAATGGAGTTCTATCTCCTCTTTGGACTGTTCTCTTTGTGTCCTCCTTTGATAAATCTTTTATACTAAAACATGCTTTTTTTCTGTACGTACAGAAATAATTTTTAAAGGAATTTCCAGCCTGTTTTCTCTATCTAAGCTATCTCACAGTCACACAATGATTCCGTTTCCAGAGAGCATATTTAACATGTGACACTTTGTGGATCTTTCCATCTAAAGAGGCTGAGTGCATACATCTTGAGTATGGCTTGCCCCAATGGGAACTAATGCTCATATCCTGACAATGCTGCTTCTGATATATAGTCTTTCCACCAAGCTATACAGAAAATGAAATCCCTGACCTTGGCAGCTTTAGTGCTAGGCTCTTCTCATTGAGCTCCATGGGAAATTGAGTTTCCAACCCCGGCAGCGATAGCAGCAGAGCTTTTAGATCTACCCAAAGGGCTGAAAAACTGCAGAGTTTCAAAGAACAGATCATGCTGTCATTTTCTTTAAGCTCTGCAGGGGCCAATGAGGTCACCAAGGCTAAAAAATATATACACATTTGTGTTGTGTGGAAATTTATCAGGTATGATGCATTTGCCCCGCTGCAAATGAAAATAAAGAATGGCAAACTCCGTTGTTTTAAATTAAAACAGAAAATATCAAACAGCAGAATTTCACAGTTTTAACATGAAGGAAGGGGAAAATAAAGATGACTAATATTCAGCTGAATAAAAAAAAATATCAAAACCTTGTCTTGTATAACTTATGTTCGCCGGTGCTGTGTTGCATCAGTGGCATTTCTGAAGAGGAAAAATCTGGAAAGCACGACACAGATGTCTTTGGGTCTTAGGTAAAAATGAAAAATGATCCAGACAGAGCATGAGATAGAACAGATCACCCACTAAGATGTAGGGCAGGTTCTCTCTGGAGATAAAGTCACTCACATTGTTGTAAAAGCCATTGGTGACACAACAGACATCAGAACTTAAGATTATCAGTGAGGGAGGATATTTCCAGTCCATGAAACTCCTGTGATGCAGCTTACCATAGCAGAGATCACATTGTGGAATCTCACCTTGGCATCGCTGCATTTTAACTGAATATTTAATCTGCCTGTTTGTTTCATTGCTTATTTCTATGTATGAAGCACATGAAGAGGACAAGGATGCAAATTGCTTCCAAGAATACACCTGTAGCATATAGCAATACTAACAAATAACATTCAGTGAATGGTTAGAGGTATTTTCTTTTGATGAGGGGAACTGCACTACATTGTACAACAGTAATCGGTTCTTGCATATGTTCGATATTTCTATTAACACCAGAAACCTGCGTTACACTTTGCTTACCCTATGCTTTCCTAGAAAATTGCTACAAAAATATAATTGGGGTTCCAGTGTCAAAAATGCAAACAATTTATGTTGCCATAACTACAAACAACCTCTTATTTCCCCGATGTGATTCAGACAACAATATATACAAGCTCTCATATTTATTTTGTTCTGATCTGAGAATAAACAGGCGTGCACATGTGTGTTGAATGTTCAGCTTTTTGTTGCTGCTTGGTTATGAAAATGTGTGAGCACATGTTTTTATTACAATCTTTGTGCATCACAGTCTGCAACAAATTACATTTCAATTCAACTTAATGAAAGCTGTAATTGGTTCAGTTCAGTTTTCAGTAAATGAAGTGCCACTATTAAACCTGTTTTCCCAGAAATATTTACAATCGCTATGCCTGCTTTAACGTTGCGTTATTTAGACATATAAAATCACTTGGCAGCTTTCTCATGGTGGACACACATATTCTCTTTTTTTATCAAATTTAATATAAAGAACAACAGAAGTCTCCACTTCCTTTTAGAAGAGGATGATAATGTATTGTCACAAATTTCTGAGCTTTATTAGGCAGAATGGGAAGATTATTTATTACTGGGACCATTTTTTTGTTCAGTTTAGTTGCTGTTACTTTTCTTATCAGCTGCTTTTAGGTGAGGTTTAGCTAGCAAGACTTCTTTTATTTCAAAAGTTCAACCATAGTTCTATTTGTAATTTTGTAATTTAAATTCTCCAATGTTTTTAGAAATTACATTCATGGTGCAGGTTTTGGCTCTATTTAGTTCACTTATTCACTTCCACTGATAGTATGGTTTGTTTGGAGTAGTGTGCACTCATTCACACTCTGGTGCACTTGAATGGTCCACTTGAAAACCAGGGGTCTTTGGTTCATTTCGTCACCTCAACCTTCCTGGGTCATGACAGACAGCTTTGCCAGAGTTTTTTCTTTTCTTTCTTTTTTTTTATGTTTTTTTATTTTAAAAAATCAATTTTGATATCAAGAATACAATGGGCTTTAGCTTGGAAATGTTTAGAGATAAAAGGCATACAGCAAATGAGAAAAAATGTTGAATTTGACCCTGAGCTTATGATGGGAAAAAAAATATTTATCTTGCTTATTGAACAAGAATCTGCAAATACCTGAGAAAGTACTTTAAATCAACAGTGAAAAGGTGTTTTGACGTGTGCTTTCTCTATAATCTAGTCTGTATCACTGACAATGAACACATCCTCATCAGCTCAGTAGGGTGGTGTGAGGTGATACCAGGTTTTGGCTCTCTTTCTGGAGATATAATGCATTTATTTGTATTATTTGAGCTGTTTCATTCAGTCATGTTGCTTAGTGCAATATTGCTGCTTTGCCGCTCAGGGGGTTAATACATGTTTTATAACTGAATGTAACAGTTAGGTAATTTTCATCTCTTTACTTTTAGTCAGTTTAGCCATGTATTACACAAAATTTTACTTTTCAGACCATCGTAGAGGCCATAAAAACTTATTGTGGTTTAATCCAGTGCATGAAATTATTTATAAACAGTATCTTTCATTACTAAATACATGTTGTCATAATTGTATGGGCAGTTGCTGCTCTGTAGTTGTGTTGCAGCAGAAAAGTTTCCATGTGAATACAAAGAAACATCATCAGTGTTCAGTTGAGCACATGCGATGCAAATGCCGGGTCCCTGTAAACCAGCCTCAGATGCCAATTTGATTCAATCTGATGGCTTCTATGSGAAGAAAGTCCAATCAACAAAGACMCCACCACACAGCACACATTACCCAAAGGCTAWATTAACATCCCATAGYAGACACTCCTGGACACTCTCACATGGTTTTTRTTCAAACCTCAACTGGTTTAAAACTCTTTTGGTGGCACGGGAAAGACCTGCTCAGTATTAGGCAGATAGTTATAACATTGTGACTTTCATTTTTTTTTTTTTCATATAAATATGTAAACATTTAAAACGAAAGAAAAATAAATAATGCTGAGGAGAAGGTGTCAAATTTTTCAGTTTACAGTGCTGACAGCTTTTAACTAACATTAAACTGAGCATAAAAATCATTTAATGGGAATCTGATGCATCCAAATCTGAAAAGAAAAAGGGAAATAAAACAAGGACACAGAAAACAATATTTTTTGCATAAAGAATGCTTTCTTTGTTAATTAGTTTTAGAAATGTGATTTTGCTGAAGTCTGAAAGAGATCATGGTTCTTCATATATATATATATATATATACTTTTTCATTGGAAATAATTGAATGTTTTGCATACAGAAACATAAACATAAAGAATTGCTGCATTTACTGCAAATTGAATTTGTACTACAACAATTTTTAGCAGAAAAAAAATCTATTTTAAAAAGTGCGTTTTACTAATAAATTCTGATTCTTACCAAGTGAATCCTTATACGTGGCAAGAATCATTGGCCAAGGATTATACAATAATTCTTGGCCAATGATTTTAATTAATATATTCAAGAAACATGTGGTCAGTTGAAATTTTCTTTGAGATGCAGAACTTTTTGGAGTTCAGTTACACATAAAGTCGCTACTGAACACAGAAATAGCCTTGAAAATGAGGATCTTTGCTGAGATGAGAGATTAAAATCTCTTAGCCTAGTGTGAAGCAAAATAAAACCTTATAATGAGCTAATGTGAACCAAACAGCCAGTGTGGTTTAATCCAGTTTGACCAGCAGTCTGATCAGAGGTGCAAAGGTTAATCTCTAAATCTATATATTTCATGTGAACATCTCCAGTGTTTCAAGGTTTGAAGCAAACAGAAAAATAAGTGTTAACACACCTGAGGGTAAAAGTTAGGGTCAGTGTGTGTATTTATATCACTGGGACTCAAATACAGTGCAGTGAGCATGTGTCTACATGTGTCTTGCAGCATTACTTACCTGTGCCCACTGACCCTTTGCAGCAGATATAATACTAATACAGCATTTTAAATGATGATCTGATTCTGTACTGTAACTTGATGCTATTGTGCACTATTCTAAATAACATTCTGTATTTTTTCTCTTTTCTCTCCCTCCTTTTTGCTGCATGAAACAACAGATCACTTGGGCATTGAGTTCATGGGTAAGCATGCTTTTTTTGTCTTTTGCATGACTCATGACTGTACACATCACAGGGTTTCATGTTGGATCAGCATTCTACTGTACAATTCCTTACATACATGCAAAACATGTATCAGCACCCAGCAAATATGACACACTTGAGTGTTATCACACATGGCATTATTATAACATTTTAAAAGCTGTGGTGCATAGAAATACCATCTCTATACACGTGTGCACATATATCAGTGAATGTACCTTAGTTCTTTAAGTCTTTATCCCTCTGTACTCTATATACAAATGTATTTATGTCTCCTTAGTTTCTATCTCTTTGCTGTCTTACTCTGTCTTGTACTATCTGACTTTCCCTTGCAATTGCTTATGAAGTGTCCCTTCAGAATACCAATGTGCTGTAGTCTCCTTGGAAACAGTGAGAGCAGAGAGGCGGGGAGGGTGCAGCGAGGGAGTTTTTGTGATGTTGACACTGTTGCCAAATGCATTCCTCATTAGTACACATGTGCATGTGTGCACGTTAATGGCAAAAGTTCAAAAGTGTGTCGAAAGCCCACAGTTTCTACAAATGTTAGTTGGATTACATTTTTCTAATCGGTGTGTATTGAATGTTTGCGTGTTTCCCATACACATGCTTACGAGGCTGTGATGGATGACTGCCAGCAGCTCAACCTCAGCACTGCCAAGCTCCTCTCTCTTGCCCCCTCCCACAGGCTCTATGTTTTTTGGGCTCTTTTCAGAAAGTCGGGTCACCCAAGCAATGGATCATCAATGAAACAGCCTCCCTATTGTTTGACAGAACTCTTCTAGATTCTGAACGTTTCCCAAGAACAAGCAGTGTCATCCTTTTTCTGCCACCTAATCACTGTATTTGCAGCTAAATGAACAGAAACTTTTTTTTTTTTTTTTTTTTTTAGGAGACCCCCAAACTTGGCAGTGACAGATGAAATTTTCCTTCGAGCTGCCTTGCAGGTTTTTCCCCATTTATATTCAGTGAGAGGTTCTACCTCTGCAACATTGTTCAGGCTGCCATATTTTCTTCGCTTCGCTAGCGTCTCTAGTCCTGCCAATGTCTTCCCCCAGCATTGTGTTAAGCAGTGCACAGATAGATGAGCACCTCCCACACTCAGCTGTGCTGTGTCAATGTCTGTGGCTTAGGAGACTCTCTCTCCCTGAGCAAAAAGGATATATTCAAATGTACTTGAACTCCTCTGCCAAAGACTCTTGATATATTACATTTGCGATACAACAAACCTGCAAGTTGAAGGTCTGAATAATGAAAAAATGCATGCTTTGATCATCTTTATTTTTTTTCCTTCCAAGGACTTTCTGTGTTTGATTTGAGAGCAGTTGATGCTAAATTAATACAAGAGTAAAACGTCACTTGCTTGTTCTCAGAAGGTGGAGGTGAGAGTTTCAGAGCATTTAGATGAAAACATATTTTCTATGCCAAAAGCAGGTGCTGCTATAATGTCTAGTCTATCTTTATTGTTGTTTAAAGACAATGACATTCACTTATTTCTATGTCAATTTAGTGGCAATTAAAACAAAAGTAATCACACAGCAATTTCAAGTTAACACAGTCCCGTTCAATCCAGCTCAGTTCAATACTTTCCAATGAGTAAATATAAAACGCTGATTTGTAAAAAGCTTTTTTGCTAAGAAATCCAGTGGATCAAATAATCAATTTCATTTTTCATTCATTCATTTTCATTCATTTTAGGCACTTCTTTGTCCAATTAAGGGTCGCGGGGAAACTCGAGTCAATTTTATTTCCTTCAATTCAAAGAGTTGTATGTCATCTGTAAGATACAAACAAAATGTAGGATTTTGATTTAAAATGGTAGGATTAGTATATTTAGTTCAATCATCATTAGAGTGGCAATAAAAAATCTAGAGATCACAAAGAATATGGGTCACAGAAAGGTGCAGGGAGAATATTAACATTACACCAATCACGGTTTTGTTTTAAGAATTAGCTTCAATTTGTTAACAATAAAAGCTGTGAAAATGTTTTAGGTAATCTTAAAATGTTTTGGCCTTTGAATATCCTTAGTTACCAAACGACAAGTTATCAAATGGCACGTAAAAGATGTTAAATAGACTTGGCATTCTTATGTCTGCTGGTCATAGTTTCTGGTACACAACAGAACTTCTGATGTTTGCTTCTAATCTGAATTTATTTCCAGACCACTGCTTTGAACAAATACAGCGGGCACACACGAAGCATCAGCTGGAGTGGGCTTATTGATGTTGGTCGTGTTTACATGATCTCAAGTATTCGGAATAAAATGCTTTATGTAAACATACCAATAAGAAGATTCTGATCCGATCACACGCATTTGCATTAAAACTTTATTCCAATAAAGAGGGATGGATTACATCAGCCACACATGAACATGATGTAATCCTGCACTTTATGTTACAGCTTATATTGGACTGTTTGCTTTACTTTTAAAAGGAAGAAAAAAAGTGACAGCCTCTGGTTAGACATGGGACCAAAAGAGAAATGGTCAAATATATTCCTTGAGTTTTTAAAAGAATTTGTATTTCTTAAGAGAGGAGGGGGACTGTAATTGGTAAGATAGCTGAGAATACACATACGCAGTGGTGTTGGGTTACATCAGAAATCACAGTTTCTTCTTCGACTGCTATTTTCAGAAAGTTAGATGATTCTGTGCACGTCCAAACGGTTAATTCTGTTCTGACGAGATGCATGTTGAGATGTCATATTTGGAATAACTTTTTTTAAGGTACGGGTGAACAGTACGGGTCTGATCAGAACTGTAAACTGATTGAAGACAAATTGTGCATAAACATGGTGATTGTTTGATTTGTCAATTTTAATACAGAATTTGTAAGTGATTTTCTGCTAGCTCATTTTTAGATGTCACTTCTTAGTTTTTGTGAGGAAAATTGACTTTAATGGTGCATTAATCATTGCATAGATTTTTAATACCCTTTTAAATGTGTCAGGAGGAGTCATGGGTTGGGCTTTAAAAGGTTAAAAAAGTGAAAATAAAGGTGAACATTTGAGCAGCTTTATTGTGCATTTAGCTGATGAATGAGGCTCTGAAACTGGACACATACAAACACAGCTTTTCTAATCTGAGCTTTTAATTGATTTTTACTGGTAAACAATATTTTTTAAAGGATTTGTAACATTTGATGGGAGCCTTAAGGTTGTGCAGAAAACTTTAGAAGAGAAAATAAATGGGAATGGTTCATTTATTGTAAAAATGCCAAACATGCATTCAAGTTTGACCAGGTGGCTGAGACTCAGGTAGAGGAGCAAATGTCCACCAGGCTGTTCGATCAAACTGTGCCCATTGATGTGTGATTATGTGGCAGGAAAACAAATGCATGTGCAGAAAAGTAAAGGCTTATATGAATTTATTACTAGACTGCTAATGGTAAATAAATTGTAGGGCCCTCTGTCAAACCCAATCTAACGTTAGAAAGCATCATATATGTGTGGATATTTTACTTACCTCCTCATAATTGTGCATCCACAGTTGTTTGGTGCAATAAATTTACACTTTAATTTGTGGTTCATTTCTATTTGACCCTTCAAAAGTATTGCTTTAGATCATTTGGCTCAGTTTATATTTGTGTAGTGATCTGATTGATGATGTTTCTTTCCCAGTCAAACTTCTAGAAATGTCCCTGTGTTCCCATTTGGATATGTTAGAATTACAGTTTATATAATATGAAAGAGACGGCCTACACATGCTTTGCATGAACAGAAACACACATTTTGATATTTTATTCAAACAAACATATTTAAATTCCACTTTAGAAACAGCACATATTCTATCTGTATCCAGGATTTATAGAGAATGAACCAAATTTATTTGCCATGGAACAATAAAAAAAAGTCAGCTTTGTGGTCAAAATTTCAAAAGATTCTTCTGAAGGTTAAGAACTCTCCACCTTGCACATCACTCGCCCAATTTTTAATAAAATAGATAATAAATTCAAGGGTTCTTGGATCCTTCCTTCTTCTTTATAAATCTTTTACATATCAGGGCAAAAGCAGGAGAAAAATTCACTGCATCTCGTCAGCCAGTCATGTGGGTATCCATCAATATTTCTTTTCCATCAGAGATCACTAAGCTCTGGCTGGAAGATGTTTCACCTGATTATAAATCAATGTTCAAGCAAAGTGATACAGGCAGCTGTTTTAGGTAAAAGTGGAAGAGTTCAGAAAAGTTAAGAAAGAAGACTCAGAATCAGCGTGAAGGGAAATTAAAGCTATTCTACAGCATGTGGCTGAACACCTGAAATAATTCCAAGGAAGCCGATGTTCTCCTGTAGCATTTTGCTGCATGACTATGTGGATGCATTGCATGGTGTCAGTGTGGAAATAGGAGGGATGGATGTCCACGTATAATAATAGTCCACTTCATATCTGTGGACCTATTTCCAAAAGCACACAAGAGCATCATCGCTGGAAAAAATGTACTATTAAATATTTACACAGTTTAAAAAAGTCAAGATGCAATATTTCTTAATCACAAAATTACAACTCTTGGACTTAGTGCTTGTAAGGAAAGGAACGCAGATGCTGAACATTTACACATGAAAAATAAGATTTCAAGGAAGAAAGGGTCTAAAATGTATGAAGCTGCACAAAAACCTGCAATTTTTTTTCTTTACCCCCACTCCCTATAAAAGGACTGTTTCAGGTATCACTGCAAAGGCAATACTGGCTACATTGTGTAATACCAGCATACATGGTCTGTTTCAGATCAAAAGACCACAGTCTTGCAAGAGAAAAAGTAATGAATCAAAGTCATGCAAAAATTGAGGGTGTATGCATGTCTTGGGCTATAAATGTTTGCAATAAAACTGAAACAATAAAGAGGAAAAGGGTACTGTTGTTGAGATCCTGCAGATTTGCTGCATTGACTAAGAAAGAAACAAAGATGTGATATCAATGTCACTTTTCACCTGAACAGATCTGCAGTATGCAGTAAGAACAGAAGAAAGCTATAAAGTTATAGATCAAAAAATGTGACAAGATTAGAAAGTATTTTTGACTCTAGCACATCAAAACAGTAATAAAAAAAAAGAAAATAGGTTTTATCCCCTATCAGAAGTCTCAGTGCTGTAAGAATGAAGCTGTCTGAATCCTTAGATGTTCTCTTGCACTTTTCAGGCCCTTCCTCTCATTTATCCATCTCTTTCCATATTAGGTGCTCATGGCATCAAAAGAAAATATGGTGCAAAAATAAAGTTTATATTGCGCTTTACAGTTGATTTCACATTGAATTAGCCCAAACCAATTCAGGGAAACATCAAATTCATTTGTTTTCTAATCCAGCCTCTTGTTTTATGGTAAAGATGAACAAATCAGTTATAACACTTTACAACTAAAGCAGCCCCTTAAAGATGCTTTAAAACAACCAAAGCATAAAACCAAAGCCAAGTAAAACTTGATGACAGGAAGGCATGAAATATGTCATGCATTAAAGGTTGATAGATATTTGAGATTAAAATTTAAAACATCAGAAATAAGTTCATAGTTCTGTATTAATTGTACTATCTGTTACTAAGCAATGATAGAGCTCTCTCTCAGTAATGATGTGACCCTTATAAGAATTTGTTTATACAAGGCAAATTGTCAGAACTGTTCATAAGAGGGTGTTACGTTTTTACCAATCCCTGTGGCAGTCATATGTATTCATGACTCAAACCAAATATAAATAGAAGGGCTCTTGTTTTTATCTTTTACTAATGCTACTTTGTTGTTGGGCTTTCCTTTTAAAGAAAAGATATCATTTAAAAAAAAACAAACATCTGAAATAAATTCCTCTATACTGTCGTAAATCAACATAATATAAACAAAAAAAAAAAATTGAGGAAAGGAAAATGTTTGAAAGACTTACTTTGTCTTTTTATTTTAGTTGTCAGGAGGATTAATTTTTAATGGGAGTCATCATTTTTACTTCATGCTGATTTTACATGATAACACACTTAAACATAACAATGAGTGACTTATGATGGCTTGGTTCTTAAATATCTGCCAAAGTTTTGGCAAATTGGCTAATCTTAAATTGTATCTGAGACTTACAAAAAATCACATCTAAATAAGTCTAGTTTTCTTTGGCAATCGGATCTAATATGTTGCTGTTTAGTGCCCAACTTCACTACAATAAAACATAGTGGGCACCATTTCCAGTTTGATTCATCGTTAGTGTAAAACACCAATTCACAACAAAGTCATCTCTAGGAATTAATGCAGATTTAGTCCAATTCAGTCCAATCTGTTGTGGTCCAAATATCATATTACAATAAAAAAAAATCTATTATATTATCATTATAACATTGGCCAATTCATGAAAATAATGACCTAGCTAAGGAAACCAACAGATTGCATGAGGCTTCTCTTCAATTTAACTTCCCATCCTGAGCTGCATAAGGTGGTAGTGGAAAGAAAAAAAACCCTTCAATGGAAGGAAAAACCTCATGCAGAACCAGATTTGGGAAGGGAAGCCATCTGCTTCAACTGGTTGGAGGTAGAGAGAACAGGACAGGGGGTCAACAGCACCATAATGCTAAGCTAATGATGCCTGCTATGAAGGAGAGGCACGAGTCAATGACAACAATAATGTCATTTTTTTTTATACATGAAGAAAAACAGTAAAGAGAGATAAATGGAGGGAAGTGCTCAGTGCATCATTGGATGTCTCCCTGCAGTGTAAAACCATGACAGCTAACTAAAGTGATAGCTGAAGGTCACATACGCCAGCCCTAACTATAAGATAAAAAAATAAAAGGTTAATGACAGAAAAAAAATATTATTAAAAAAAAGATGCTTTTATTGGTGTCTAATAACTTTACCAAGATTGTTTGATGTTGAGGTGTTAGAGCACAGTTTGCGATTACCAATGCCCTAAGGGGCATAGAGAAGCAGACAGTACATATGTACACAATTTTGAGTTGTTAGCTGTAGTGCAGTCATAGCTGCACCCGGAGGCCACAGGATCCACTCACAGATGAAAACATGCTAATGTCCATAAGTATTTTTGCCAGTGTAGACTACCATCCATACATCACAGTATCAGATTTATAAAGGTGAAGCCATTCTGCCAAGTGTGATATCGTGTCCTCTTTTTTCTGTTTGTCATGAACTCCACATGGCAGTCTGACCCAAAAGACACGCTGTCAAAAAGCCACTTCACATGTCATCTTTTATTATTTGCAACTGTGCTGTCACCATGTTTTATTTCTTAAACCATATGCAATATTCATATCCAAAAATAGTACATAGTGATTTAAATGGTCAGTTCTGTAAATCTGTAAATAGCTACAAAAGAATAATTCACCACTTACTTCTTTACCTATGGCTTCTCTTTTTGGCTGTAAGGAATGTAATTCTGTCATATGTGGTTACACACAAAGATTGCAGCAGCACCACTACATTACAGCTGCTATCACCCTTGATGTAAATTATTAATCACAGTTTTCTGCTGCTGAGAATAAGTGACCAGTGGGCTCTACAGCGCAGTTCTGGGAGTTTGAAGTGGGAATAAATAGAAAATGTGACCCCGAGGCCCCACAGATGGAACATGAACATGCTTTCCCTCTCTTGAGCCATATGATTTATTTACATCAAGAGAGTTTTGTGTGTGTGCAGAAGGTGTGTGCAAACACACATGAGATGGAAGCACCGTCTGACCTTGACTTCATTAACTCCGCAATGAGTATGCTGTGTGGGAAAGATGCAAGTCAAATTCTATGTGATGTGAACTTTTTCCATTATCTGCAGTAAACCTCGATTCGTGAGCATGAAGGTAGTAATTGTATGTATGCCTACACATGGTCATCTGCTTTAATACAGGAAAAAAATGTTCAAGTACAAACTGAAAAGTTCTTGTCTTTTAAATCCCTGGTGCCATTTTGACTTTTCTGCCTTCACCTTTTTTATGCATTATTTCAAAGTCATTGTACATATTCTCCACAGGTTTTGTCAGTGTATAACTTAGTTTTGTTCCAGTATGGCACAGTATAAGGGCCTAAAATCAGACTATTGAACATCCGGCAGTGGTGACTACTACAGCAGTAGTAGCAGCAAATAATCACTACTCCTGGGCAGTAATTCCTGCATGCAACTACTTATTGGTTTGTGTAATGGCTCAGATATATGTTAGCATTTGAGAGGCTAATGATTAGTGATGCGAAGTTCGACTCTTTTCACTAACCCGGGTCTATTACTCTCGAACAGTAAAGTGAACGAATCTTGAACGAATCATGTCGGTCATTTTTACAGCAGGTGGCGTTGTAAAAAAGTCCGCGATTCTCAAGCAGTAAATACTGAAGGCAACAAAACTACTGGTAATGCCACAAGCAATTCAAACCATGTGAAAACGTAGGGAAGCAAATACACACCACAATAAAGTGATTTGTGTCCTACATCCTCCCTGCCGTTGTTTAACAGCGCAACAGTGACTCGGCAGCTGTCACGTGACCACACGC
>CM047990.1:28043068-28054332 GCA_026261665.1 Melanotaenia duboulayi | reverse complement strand
TGTATGTATGTGTGTGTGTGTGTATGTGTTTGGTTTGCTTAAAATGACAACATGCTTTCTATAGACATTGTGACTTGCAAAAATTTACAGGTTCCTTGAGATCTGTAAACTCTTGCATATTTGACAAGATAATAAGAATGCAAGTTGCAATTGTTTTTCTGTAGAAGAAGCTGTTGCACTATGTTTTCCTTTTCATCTGTGAATGTTGCTCAGCTGTTATCTAGGTCACGCTCTACTCTGAAGAGTGGTATGCAAGTCTGAATTTAGCTCTATAAGTCTTAGTCTTCAAGATAACCCCAGCCCACATTGCTCCAGCTCATTTCTCCCTCTTTTTTTATTTATTTTTTTATTTAAAGCCTGTGCTAAATACTGAAGGATGAGCTTTGAAAGATGCATGCATTTGTCAGAAAGGAATTCAAATGAATGTATACAGTTGGTTGCATTGTGGCAGCTGTTTTTAAAAAAGATACGTTATGCATTTTTTGTCACAAACTGACACAATTTCCTTAGATCTTAATGAAATGTCTGATATGCTTTGATCAAAATAACATATAAACTACAGCGGCTTCCATTGACTTACTGTTCTATTTAAGAGGATCATGTTATGGGCATGGAGTGACCTACAATTCCAATAATCCCCTCTCTTCCTCAGAGTCTACCTCATATAAGATAATTAATGATGCCTTGAGCATGTTGTCATGGTTTGAGAAACATGCATTAAATAATCACCAATAGCTAGTGGTTAAAACAATATTAATAATAATAATAATAATAATGCTCCTGGCAAATCCAAAAACTTGTGTCGTGCAGAAAGAAAATATATAAAAATGTACAAAGTTCCATTGATAAAATTTGTGCCTGCACAATCTCCCCTTTATAGATGCTGCTTCTAGACTTTGGTTTGTCTTGCCTATCACACCCCATTTCACTATTCATCACATATTACATCTATTTTTTTGAGTATTGTCACGACTTCATCACAAAGCTTCATCCATTTATTGATGAGTTGCTCAGAATAAAAACACCTACTGAGTCGTTGGATCAGTTGTAGATACTCAGTGTGTTGAGTACTGAAGTATCTTGTAGAAGCAGGTGATGTGGAAAAATGGCTTGCGGGCAAAAAGTCTGCGGATACCAACTTTATGAATAAGTAAAAAGTTTATTACAAAATTTTTGTATCAAAAACAGATTCTGCAGAAATCTGTGAGGTCTCTCAGTCAATTGTAGAAAACCTAACTAATGTCAGCAGATTTATATAAGCTTTCACAAAGAACATTCCTAAGTTCACATCTGAGCCAATCACGAGAGCTCTATATGAAAACACGTAACATTATACCCTATAATGTCCATGTGCTTCTTCGAATTTTATATGTACATCCTGTTCAAGAAATTCACTGAGTCTGCAGTCCAGTGAACTTGTAGAAACATTTAAATCTAAATGTGATTATACTACTTACATAATGCTATGATACAGTACTTTTGAGCTTTCTGGTGTATGCCCATTCAGGACTTGTGTCCATATATAAAGAAGACTGAACTGACAGGTCGTCAGTAAAACTCAACATGGAGATAATCAAGAATCACACAGGTGAAGACAAGCTTAGGCGGATGTGTGATATGTCTTATGTGACATGCAACAGAATGTTTATTTGATTTTTAATTTATTTTATTTTTTTATTTATATAAAGAAACAATTTGTGAGCATTTGTCTCTTTTTCCATTAGTGTTTTGAGCTTTTGTCTGCACACCAAAAACAGCATAGATCATCCAAAAATCTTTACCCTGCAAGGTGTTTTCGTGAAAGCTAGTATGCAGTGCTCCAAACTGGTATTTACATGTGAACAAAATATTTAAATGCTGGGAAAAATCAATGTTTGTCAAAAGATCTGTGTACATTTGGACAAGGCGTCAGACATCCAAATACTGGCTGTGGATTTTTTTAACAGCATGGCCCCTCTACAGCTATAGCCACACATGACTAAAGGAAGATTTTAGCTCTCTAGACCTTTTTATTCTTATCATCATAATTCAACCTTAAATCAGAAGCATGGGATGCATAAAATTTGATTTCATCCAGTCTTAGTTTTTACATAAAAAACAGACTAAAACAGCAGTATTGGATCAATAAGACAACCACAAGTACAGTATTAATGTTTCATTCTTACATCTTCCCACTGCACAAACATGTCTCTTATCAACATTTCCCAAGTTTCTCTGTTTCTCAGCCTCCCTGCAGCCAACCTTAGTTTGTATTTGAAGGACATCCCTCAGGTTGCCCAAATTATATGCAGTAATTAAAGCCATTGGGGCAATTTGATGGTGCAGTCTGATTAGTTGCATCAGAACAACACTGGTCCAAATTTAGACATAAGTGAGGGAGGAAAATGAGGGCATAGAAAGTACAAAAATATGCACTGCAAACACACTACTGGACTCTGTTTGGCTGTTATTTTCAGAGAATATGAAGCATCCAGTACATTGCAGGCCTTTTATGATGGATTATGCAATATGTGTGGAGCACAGTAGCTTTAATACAGCAGTGGTAAGCTCAGGCTAAAGGAGGTGTTTCAAATTCAAAAACAAGCTTAAACATCTTGATGAGGTCATAAAATAGTCAATTAGCACTCTCAAACAATCTCCACTGTTGCCAGGATCCCTCTGAACAAGATGTAGCGGGGCTCTGTTTGTGCTGTGTGTAGCTGACGGGGTTGTAGTTGTATTCTGCAGCTCCCAGCAATCATCTTCTGAGCAGCGATTATGTTTTTTGTTCCAAAGTAGTCATTGAAACCCATCCATGGTGAGAATTTGTCTCAATTCCCTCAATGTAAAAACCCAACACCTGTCATCTTCATGGTTTTCCAAGGTCTGAGCATAGCAAAATAAAGCTTGACTGATCGGCTATTAATGCATCTGAAGGCAACTGTGATTTACTTGTTCGGAACAAACAAGACAGGTTCCATTTTTCTCCACTAATGGTGTCCCTGTGCACTATAACTCTTCTTGTCTCCAAGTGTTCAAGCTTCATTACATGTGGCATCCATTTCAAAAGCAATGTCTGGTGTCTATCGGACCATTACTCGATGTGGTAGAGCTGATAAAATGAGCTGAAGGCCTGTGCGGTAACTAGAAATAGCAGGTGCTGCAGGACAGTTGGAAATATGTGTTTGTTTACCCAAAATGAGTTTTGAGTTGTGTTTTTATTTCAGTTTGGTTTATTTATCATACATGTAATTACTCTTAAAGAGAATCTAGAGGCAGATAAGGGGGGAAAAAAGCCCCGGAGAGCCGTTTGCACCATAACTGGCTGTTTGATGATTTAATGGCTGTTTGGGTGCTGTAGACAAACACATTAGAAATTAAAAACAAGTAAGAACAAAATCTCAAAACCATATTTAATTCTGTGTAATGCTGAAGCTATTGTATTATATTGGTATTTATTGTATCTTTGAGTAACAACAGCTCAGCCTCACAGAGAAATGTTTTTTTCTTCCCTGTCTGTTCCTCCCTCTATGTCTCACTCGTACTGACAGATATGTACAACATCTATGACTTTATTTGCCAAGTGTGTTGTTTAAACATTAATATGGTGTCTTTCTCTGTTATGTTTTCTGCAGAGAGCAAAGACGTGTACAAGAGACAGGTGCTGTCAATCACATCCATCGCCATGGCAATCAGTCTTCTGGGAACACTGTGCATGGCCCTGTACTGCCGCAACAAGTGAGTGAATAAACACAAAAGCATCTATGCAGTTATTCAATACANACACATTTTGTGAAGTGATGGTTTGAGACTGAGGTTGAAAATGATCCTGAGGGCCTCTTATATTCATCATGAGACTATCCTGCCCCCCCCCTGCCCCCCACCCCCCAAAAAGGGAAAAGAATTACATTCTTTGAGTTGTTTGGTTATGCAGGCATTGCTATTTAATTATGTTTAAATAATAAGCAACCTTTTAGTGATGATATTAATAGCTAACGAATCGCATTCTTTAAGGCTTAGAAAACCAGCTTATTGTCATATTCTTCCCAAGCCAGTTAATGACCAATGACCAATAATCAATGTGAGTCAGGTGTGTTGAAGCAGGAAACATCTAAAACCTGCATGGTAGCAGTTCTCAAGGACTGGACATTCCTGCTTTAAGGTGTCAGTGTCATGGTAGAAAGATGAATTTTTTGTTTTTTTTTATTTTATTTTTAAATTTTATTTGTAACCAACATGTTTTTAACCCAAACTCAATAGTTGTGCTTAAAGTGCTGCTATTGCCTGAACCAGGACAAGGACAGAAATTAAAAAGCAAAACATTATTTAAAGGAAACTATTGTGAATTAAGTTTCCTCTAATGTGGAAATGCTTGTGCATATTTTCTCCTCCTACTTGAAGTGCACATAGTTACACCCTTGTGGGAATAATTTAAGGGTAAGGACCTGTTTGGTCTTTTTAATTTAGGAGTTAAACATCATTTTTATGTATTGTGATCACGCTGTAAGGACCTGTAAATACTAAGATGCTGGTCTCAACAAGATGATTAGATGAGATCAACACCACTTCACTGACAACTTTTATCATTGTTTGAAAAATACACAAAAACAGACATAAGTAAAACTTCAAAGCTGCCTGTTGAAAACAGTTATTTAACAAAGAGCTGTGTACCACTGCCCTCTAGAACAGAGCTCCCCAACCCTGCTCCTCAAGGCCCTCTATTCTGCAGGTCTTAGATGTCTCCCTGCTGCAACACACCTGATTCACATTAAATGGTTCTCGACAAGCTCTGCACGAGTCTGCTGATGAGCCATTCATTCAGGCTAGCTACACACAAAGANTTGAATCAGGTGTGTTGCAGCAGGAAGACGTCTCAGGCTAGCTACACACAAAGATTTTTTTTAATCTGATGTGATTTTTTATCTATTTGAAACCTCACACATAAGATAAAAAATCAGGCATTTAACAGTGTTGATCATGCTGTGTGTGGTGTGCTCTGACACTCTCATCACAGAGCAACACACACATAACGATGCTGTCCCGCAACCAATCTACAATCTAGTCCTCCGAGTCAGAAATCTCGCATCATCAAACGTGATCTAACAAAAACGACGAAGAAACATAGCAACAACCTGAAAACACAACATCCAACATTGATGAGGATGAACAGGAGAATAATTTATCTGAAAAATACTTGTGCACCACAGTGACTTGGCCAAGATAGAGAGCTTGCTTAAACACTTGCTTAAAGCTAGCCTCAGACAGGAGCTTTGCACATTGGACATCCATCCTAACCATCTTCTGCTGACTCTGAGCCTGCATTATATTTAGTCATTTCATTTTTTCATCCTAAATTACATACATTAGCTGTTATTCAGCCAACAGTTACACCACATCTTCATGTAATTGCAGTACATGTTTAGAGAAATGTTGAGGATTTGTACAGGAATGAGAAGTTTTAATAACCAGGCTATCATTTGGAGCGACCAGCTTGTTGTCGCCACCTGTAGTCCTCTGACTCCTGTGGTTAGAGGTCAACTGTTTGACTATTACTGTGTTTTCAGACCCAAAATGATGAGGAGGTACATTTCTGCATGTCGAATGTTGGGAAAGGTGTGTCATCTTGACACATACAGCAGCACTTCCCCTTGCTGTGTTACCTGTTTTGTTTTAATGGGACGATGGTCAGAATAACCACAGGGAAATAATAACCTCACCAGGTGAAAAATAATGCTTCAGCTCTGGTTTTGTTCTTTCTATTTTACTTCTAGTTTGTACTTTGGTTTTGGTTACCTTGTTTGGATTTTCTACTTGTGCTGCCATCCTGTGCTGTAGCCCACCTTTACCTGTTCCTCATTCCTAATTAGCTCACCTGCTTCCACTTTCCTCATCATCTAGCCCAGTATTTAGCCTTGGATTGTCTTCTGTTTTTTTCTTACCCCCCAAGTAACTTCTCCCTGTCAGACACTGTCTGTACCATCTCTGTTTCCACTTCCTCTTGCATTTTTTTTCCAATGCATTTTGTAGATGCATTTGGCATTAGATAATATTGCACATAGTGAATTTAGACATGAATGTACAGGTTCATCCTATGGGGGAAAAAAAACTCTTGGTGTTTAGTTTGCAAATCTTCTGAGTGCAAACTGAATCATTTCAAGAGAAAGGAAAAATAAGGTGCAATTACCCAAAATCCAACACTTTGAGGCTTTAAACATCTTGAACAAAATCCCACTCGGAGTATTTGTAATAATTTGTAAAGCTCATTATGTAAACACACATATTCACAGTCTATCATCACCTAAAGGTCGGCTCATGTGGGACCAGCACAGTGTCTCCTCTCCACCCCCTCACCATTCTCAGATTTCTGAAAGGCTGAATTTAATGTGTGCATAGTAATTGCTGTGTGAATGGCCTCATGTGTATCTTTGAATATAAGACTGTCACCAGAGCTGGTCAAACATCCAGTATGTAACATCAGTGTTGTCACTCAGAGTATATGGAGTGTGGAGCAGGCTGTGATAGATGGAACTGTAATTCCATAGGCTTTCTTCTGTAATATAATGATGTGAGTGAGTGAGCAGCCTGACAACAAAATAATCGGATCAAGGCATGATGGACAGGCTCTTTCAATGAATCCATAATTGAGTCGGGGAACTTGCTTGTTCGGTGGAGAAGATGCATACAGATCTGGAGAAGAGAGAGAGAGTTAATGCAAATGCAAGCGCCCTGAATAACGATGGAGTCAGAGGTTTTTTCATACAGGGAAGAAAAGAGCTGGATACAAACACAGATGAATAAAAGACAAAATGATTCTTTTATTCATGCTGTCATCAGTGCCCTCTAACGTGCACTGTGTGTGTGTATTTATAGGGTGGCAATTTTACTTGTGTACTTTTAACACAGTGTAAGGCTTTCACTGTGGTGTTCACATCCATGTTTGGCAGCCTTGTTTACAGTCGACCAAGGGTTTGAATTAAACATTTAATACTCTGTTTAAGGGATTTTACCTTAAACACATCTTTTGTGGTTAAACTGCTTCAGTATATTAATACACTAAGATGTTTCACACTAGATACTTTTTTTTATATTAAGTTGTATACTGATTACTATTTTAATGGTTGCATTGTATAAGTTTACCTTCCCAAACTGGCTAAATATATTACAGATTACTGTAAACTATGTGGGTGTTTAAACATCACAGTAGCAATATATTCTCTCTTCATTTTGAACCAGACAAGGATATCTACATTTACATATCTAAGACTTCAGGATACGCACACTGCCAAAATATTTCATGCTCTGGCTTCTGCGATATTTGTGGATGTCAGATTCTAAAGGGAAGTCAGTTTCTATTCATCGCCCTGTTGCCTAATAACACGATTTTACAGCCTGAAATAAACATGGTTACAACTTTGTACAACATGTTTTTAAATAAGTCATGACTACTAAAATGTTTAGTATTTTACTAAAATAAAAATCACCCCTTTTATAATGTATGTAAGACTTATATTTATGCCGTCTTAAGAGATTGCCCTCCTCACAAAAATGATTGCATGAGTAATTGCATGNGAGATTGCCCTCCTCACAAAAATGATTGCTTGAGTAACTCCATCATGCATCATTGTGTTCAGAGGAAATGTGATTTTTTTTGTTCTGCTTATGGGAATAACTGCAAAAAGTGTCAGAACTAAGTTCTACTAAGGTGACGAGCGTTTAGAAAAAAAATGTATTTGTTCTTTTTGGTTTGTTTGTTTGTTTTTATCCCAAATAAAGTGATACCAACACCCAGATTGGGCTGAGGCTGTGCTCAGCACGCAAGCAGCACTGCATCATCAGTCAGTCGAACTTTATTTATATCACACTTTCCATACAGCAGATGTATAACAAAGTGCTTTGCATGTTAAAAACAAAGAAATGCTTACATACACACAAGTACACAAGCACACACACTCATACAAACCCACAGCAGCATAACTAAGGCATGTAATGAAGATCATGTGATCTTAAGTAGAAAAGCTTTCTAATCATCTTTGGTTCTGAATAATTAAAATCATATTTTTAAACAAATAAGACAAACTCTTTTTATGGTTTGTTTTCTATTGTGGGTTTGTGACTATCAGAGCTCTGATTCTCTGGAGATCAAAGAATCTGTAGCTTTGCACCAGTTTACGTTTTTGTTGTTGTTTTGCTTTTGTTTTATTCCAAGAAATTAGGAAATATGAGTCACTTCCTGGAACGACTGGGAAAAAACAGCAGGTATTGCACAAAGGAGCTTAAACTAGGATCATTTGGTGCGTTAACTGTCACCACCACTTAGTAATGGGTCAGAGGAGATCTCAGCTAGCTAGAGACGGCATTGCTAATAAACACTGACATTTTACAGTTTGAAGTTAACATTGCATGAGGCTTTTTATCACTAACTGTTACATTTTAGTTTGGGAACCTCCAAGAACCACGACAAAATCTGCAGTCTGAAATGGAGTGCCATGCTGAGGAAATATTTCCACCAACAGGTGTGGGACGAGTTAGAGTACGGATATGGTTTGTAAACTGTAATCTCCTTGCATTCCTACAGCCAACCGTAACGGTACCTGACAGGCGAAGTGTCAGTCGGATAGTGATGGATGCCTCAGCTATGTAATAGCATGACACCATCGCAGCGCCTTCTTTAACAGTTTGTGCTCTTTCGCCATTTTATAGTTTTAGTCAATAGAATAATATTACTTTAAACGAGGAGCCATTCGTTTTTAATCCAGGTCGCATGTGAAGTGACTTTTCTTTCTCAACCAATCAACGGAATGCAGTGTGTAAAACTTCACTCTTTCATGTCGGGTCAGTTGGATTGGCACCCCAACCCGGGTCAGGTCGATTTTATAGGACACCCTTCCCAGTTTTCACATATTGAAGCACAAAAAGCATCCCGACCTGCACCCACTGGTGAAAACTGGGCTATGATACAATGAAGCTTGGTCATTAAAAGCTTTAGTTCCAGTCTGCCTGAGAACTCGTTCAGCATCTCTTCATCTCCTCTTTCTCTAACAGTGCTCTTTAACAAGAACCCCCAGAAATGAAGAATTAAGATTAAAAAGGAAAGTATAATAGGCAGCATAATTTACTTAAGTTAATAAGAGATATCAAATAAAGAATGAACAGATTTTTGGAGCCATATGTGAAATGAATTTCCCTGCCAGATATATAATTATATCAGTTATATGGAGACACATTCATCGTGCAGTAATGCAGATATCTATATTTAACTGCTATTAACTGCTTTGTGATATAAGAATGGTTATTAAAAAAAGAAAAAGTGTTGTTTAGGAACGCTGAAATTGTTCCAGTAAGTCAGATTTAAGTTTCTGTAGTTATTGCTTGTTTATTACACAAACAATAAGTGGGAAAAGTTTTAAGATGTCAAGCAAAACTTGATGTGCTGCACAAACGATGGAGGATGCCAGATTATGACACGTCTCTCAAACATAAAGATGCTGAATGTTTGTTTTGATTGCTGTTGATGTCATCCAGCAGCAGGCTTTTGCATGCCTAAACATCAAATAAATTGCAACATGGCTTCAGAAGAGAAGAGATTTTTTCTAAAGTATTGTGCACCAAATGTCGCAGCCTTCTTGTGAGAAAAGTATAATTAAAGTGCCTCGGAGGTGGAGAGCGTTGGAGCGTACCACGAGGCTGTTTGCAAACACTTCATTACACTGCTGTCATGCAGCAGACTCTCCCCGACAGGAACTGCAAAGCCTTTATCGGCTGTATCGGATAATGAGAATACCTCTGGCATAACATAATGAACTCGTGATACAAGGGTTTTGTGCATTTTCCTCCAAGACAGTCTAATTGCACAAGATGGGGCAACTAGTGTTGTAATAATTAAGAGCGTGTAATATACGCTGGTCAGAGCAACAAACCAGAAGAGCTTCTTTGTAGATGAAGAAATAAGGTTACATCCTTTCTGCACTACAAGGTCTGATTATTCTGCTTCCTCTAAATTGATTTATCTGTTGACCTTTCATTGTGGAGTTCGCTCTGTGTCTGTGTAAGATTAGGGTCAAACTCATCTGTTTGACAGTCAGTGACTTCTGTGTTTTTAGCGTATTCACGTTAAAAGAGTCATTTCAACCAGTTTAACTTAATCACATCTAAGGAATAGTATTCAAAACATCTCAGCCGAAATTATTAAATGAAGTCAAGTTGCATCATTAATACTGGAATATTAATTTTAATTAACGCTCAGGGAAAAGATAATGAGGAACCGTATATGATAGTAAGACTTTCAGTAGCACATTTTATTCCCCTCTCACCAAGAAGTGAAGTCATTTGAAAGAGGAAACACACCCTATTATTCATATGTTTTATGTGCTAGGACATAGAATAAATACTTTGCTCCCTATCAGGTCTTAATATTGGATAGCCATAACAGGCACTTGACTATACACACATGACTATACTGTGTCATTGTTTAACAAATGCAGGACAAGTACTCCCTGTGCTTCAGTAGTTTAGAGAACAGTCATTAGCTGCAATAACTTAAATAGTTTTTTGTTTAGGGGTATCAGTCTCACATGGTTGTGGAGGAATGTTTGATCCACTCATCCTTATGACGTTGTTTCAGTTCATTGATGTGTGCAGCATTAGTTTATGCACAGCTATCTATTAAGTCGCACCACAGCATTTTGATCAGGTTGAGGTCTGGACTTTACAANATTTCAATCAGGTTGAGGTCTGGACTTTACAGCATTATAATATCTTCCTTGTTTTATCTCTCCAGTTACTTTATTGTAGATTGCTGCTGGATCATTTGGGATGATCCAGCAGCAATGATCCATTTGGGATCATTGTCCTATTGTAGAAACCAATTTCAGCCGAGCTTTAACTCTTGACCTCACATTTGGCTCTAGAATACTTTTTTGCTTTTGTATACAGAGGAGTTCATGGTTATACTGCGTTTGCGTTTCTCCAAATGGGCTGCTATGACCAAACATGTTTACTTTGGTTTTGTCTGTCCAAAGGACAGGACAGTACCACCACAGTAATGAGTTGGTCTAAAAATATAATTGACAAAGTTGCTTTGCAACAATATTGGAAATCTGTGTGAAACGACATCAACTGCTTGACCAAATCAGTCAGTGGATATCAGTCTTCTAAAGGTGGATTTATACTCGCGCATGTCTGCGTCACCGCTGTAGGCGCCGCATAGCTCCGCAGAGCCTCGACACGCACCTCTTCCAGATCTGACATGTAACCCTGCTAAGAAGAAGTTTGGAATTATGTGTTGC
>CM047990.1:28020356-28042772 GCA_026261665.1 Melanotaenia duboulayi | reverse complement strand
CCAAAACAATGCGTACCCCCTACACTCAATTGCGAGTGAAAACTGACCAGCGTCAGCTACGCTGTGACCGACCGCACGTCGACGCTGCGCGAGTATAAATCTGCCTTATGTGTAAGTTGATGATAATTCAAAGTAAATTTTAGACCTTTAGCCAATTGTCTTTTATATTTAATAATAAAAAAAGGATTATAAAGATCATTTATAAAACTAAAGAAATAAGTAGTTTTTCATTTTAAAAAAGGACCGTTGATATGTAATGCTCTTTGTGTTTAATTATTGGTTTACCAGTATCAAAAGACTGAGAAGATGAAAAAAAAAAGACACCTTAAATTGTCACAATTAAAATCTGTTTCCCTTCTCTCTATCTGGAATACTAAAACTGAATGGACTATTATTCTATAAGACCAGTTTATCTGTACTGCTAACATACTAAGTTAAGAACCACATATTTCAACACGTTTACAGGAGCGATACAGACTCTTGCTGTTCACAAAGCCCACACAAGATTCACAGTACTGATCTGACTTTGGATAAAGCTCTAAAAATCAACTTGTGCATCATTCTGTGTTTCACCGTCTTTAGGAGGCGCAGGGAGAAGCTCCAGGCTCACCTGAAGGAGAGTCGCACTTTGAAAAACTACACTGCCAATTCCAACAATGCCCTGGAAGCCAAGATGAGGGTCCCCAACACCAACCTGCAAATGCATGAGGTAACTACTGCTGTTTTTTTTTTCCTTTATCTGTCTTGATTTCTTGCTGCGTTTTGCTTTCATCTATTCAAGCAAACCCATAAAGTTCATGTGCACATTCTGAAAACTGTTTTTGGGCAAGTCATAGTGCTCGATACTGTTTGCCTTCTATAATAAGCTGTCTTGAAATTAAAAGCCACTTGCAGTCAAAGATCAGTTCAAAATAGGAATGACCTATTTATCATTTAAAAAAAAAATAAACATGTTGATGGTCTGTTCAATTAATTGTATTGTATGATGACTCATTGTGCTTCGAACAATTATGCCGCTGCAGGCTGAGTCAGTCGGTGACCCAGATGTGTTTGGTAGAAGTGAGTATCTAAATGCAGGAGTAATGTTACCAGAACCCACCGCAGTGGTGATGTGCAGGGAGAAAAGGGGGATTAAATAACCTTTTAATGACTTCTAAAGTAACTAGATGGGTCCCCAGAANATGACTTCTAAAGTAACTAGATGGGTCCCTGTTCCCGGTTTATAGTTATCCAAGTGTTAAACACCATGATCACACCCTCAGAGGAGGGAATGAAGGTCTGCCTGATGCAAAACGATAACATTCTCTGGCCCACCTCATTACTACAGAGTTACACCAGCTGGTTAAAGCAGGCAACCAGCTATGAGTTAGACAATAGTAAAGATCTGTAACCCCACTGTAAAACCTCATTATGGTCGCTCTCCTACTAAAAATCATAGTAATGAGCCCTGGATCTTGAGAGATTTCTGTATTTAACAATATAAGACAAATGGAACCCTCTTGTTAATTAGCTGGAGGGCCTAAATGCAGGGCTAGGCAGGAGGGAGCCAGCATGACACACCATAAACCTTTATTAAAACGTAATGCAGTGAACCCATGACTAAAATGAGCAGAATATTAAGCAATAGGGAGCACAAGACTGACATGCTTTGGGCTGCAACACCAGTGACAACATGGCACTGAACACACACAACCAGGGAGTATTTATAGAGTTAATAAACACAGGGCAGGTGTGGTTATTGAATAACTCAATCCAGGTGCAGGAAAAGAAAAGACACAAGATTGTGTAACTCATTTACCTGCATTTGTGACCCAGTTTTGTTTTCTGCATGGGGTTTCATTGATGCAGTACTGACAGATTGACCTCCACAACCTCAGTGCCCTGTGACTTTCCACACATTTGTGGATGTAGGGGATGAACTTGCTAATTCTAAAGTCACTGATGTCATGATGTGAAAACCCACTTTGTCCCCGTGCATCTGTGAAAATCTACCGTTCTGCAGCTGACACCAGCCTTGATGTATCTGTGAGCAATTTCTTGTTTTAAACATGGCCCGATGAGGTTTGAGTTGTAGACATAAAATCCATCTATGAAATCCTTTTTCACCACCGCAGAGCTGTTGGTATTTTCTGGTTATGACTTATTGATCACAAAGCAAAAACCTAACTCTTCTCCTCTTGGCATGTCCTTGGATCCAAAGAGCACAAGATTTCTCTCAAAGTAGCGCTCCTCAGCTAACTCGGGATTTACTGTTTTAAGAAGAATATTTGGGATTTTTTTAAAGCAAGCTTAATGACATCAGTGTCTACAGATTAAAATTTATCATGGTTTTATTCTCCAATTTACAGGTTTGATTTACAAGAAATGTAAATATTCATTTTATTGGATTTTTTTAAAATCACTATAGCCTGTTAACTTTGCATAAGTAGTTTTGTTTTTAAAAACTCTTAAAGGTTGTTTTTGTTTGACTTTACAGTTTTAGCTGTGGAGCCCTATACTCCATGCATATTTCATAGTTGTACACATTTCTTTCTAAGTGGGGAAAAATGAATGTGAATCAACAGCTTTTCATTTTTTTCATCACTTGGTATTATCAGGTCAACAGTTCTGCTCTAAATGGAATAAACATTTGTAAGTGGATATACAATGCACTTCAATCACAATATATGATGCAAAGTTCTTTACATTTATCTTCAAATGAGTGAGATGATTTTTTTTTATGTTTTAAAATGGTCTTGAAAAATGTAGGAAAAAATAAGATCTGAAATATGCGTCTGGGCCTTCAGTCTATCATCTACTTCTCTGTGGAAGGGGAGAAGCCATTCTTAAGGAAGGGAAACAGAAAGAAGAGACTGTAGTATATAATATAAAACAAGAACTGGACTGAAAATTTGTAACAATGGGTATTGTGGAGTGATGAATCCTCCCCAGAGCTCAACATTATTAAAGCAGTGTGGGATCATCTGGACAGAAACATGAACAAAAGGCTGAAACATCCAAAGAAGAGCTTTGAAGAGTTTTTCCAAGAAGCCTGGAAAATTATTCCTGAAGACCATGTGAAGAAATCACAAGGAAGCTTGTCTAAGAGGAGTAAGACTGTTGGGAAGAATTAAACTCTCTTTATAACTCTTCAAACTCTGCATTTGCCTTCTGAGCTCTACTCCCATTTGTGCTTCTACATGTTCCATTAAATCCATGAACCTATTCCCCGTTTTCCCAGCGATATCAAGAAATGAGGGGTTGCTCTAGGCTTTGGCAAAGTTTGTTAAAACACCTCTGAATATTATAGTTAATTTTTAACCTCCTTCCAGTTTCTGACTGGATATGAATCGTTAATTACTCCTATCTCAAGCTGGCCTCTTGCATCGTTCTCATGGGTCTATAGAAGAGCCATCACTCAGTGGTTTCAGAGAACACTCCTTATTGGCCATGCCATTCATCTTCTCAGTCACATCCCCCCCAGTTGGAAAGTTTTCCCTTCATTCGAATGTCACTAGAGGCACAGTGCGCTGTGTATTTGAGCATCGATGTGCAAAATATGCAATAACCATTTGTAGATGTTTATTATAAAAGCTACATATACAATAATTTACACATCTTACTTGATGCTTTCTTGGATAAATGTTTTACAATAATTTAGATTTAAAACCTAATGTAGGCATACACACAAGATAACCTCAGTCCTTCATAAATGTGTTAAAATACATGTTATGGATTAGTCACCTTGATAGCAGCCCTGAAATCTGTCCTCTTTTTGAGACAGTTTGCAAGAGTGTCAGTTTCCTGTCTAGTTTCTTACTCTTTGAATAGACTGACAACCTATCCAGGGAGTGACATGTTCTCACCTTGTAGCTGCAGAGATGGGCTTTATCAACCCTGCATCGGAATAGGCAGATATAGAAAAGGCACGGTTGGGTGGATAATGCCAATACAACCTGTGCTGATTATTTGCAGTGATACACAATGGAACCATATAACACTTTTAGTTTTATCTGTATCCTCAAAAAAGACCATATTTTCGACCAGCTGTGAAGTCTTTTTTATTTCTTTAGAGTTCAACTGGCTGCACACATATATATTTGTCTTAGTATGTAAAGCACATGCCTGCTTTAAGCTTTAGAGAAGTCCTGTCATTCATTTAAATGTGGCTGATGGCGAGTTGTGGTAGGTAAAGGTTAGAATACATTGCATGAAATGGTTTTATGCCTAGCATGAATCAACAAGTCACAGGATTTAAAATGTCCGAATGGAGCAGGACTGCACAGACCCTGTCGATTTTAATGTTAGGCTGGCAGAATTTAAAGCACAGAGACATTCTTGCCTGAGGCTTTCTGCCCGAGTTCCAGTTCACAGAGGGTTCAGCATGTCTGAGATATTGCATGGAGATGCCTGTGAAGACAGTCAGGTGTCCCCTGACTGTCAATGACAAACCGGTGGTCTGTCAATGACAAACAAACAGGCTTTAAATACCTATTTGATAAGTTACAGAAACAGTCAGTGATCCAGCCATCAGAGATTAGGCCTGATTGTACTGCATGTAGAATAATTGACTCAATATAATTTTGTTCTTTAAAAGGATTTTTGAAAATTGTGCTCCTGTTAACAAATAACAAATAACAGTTATTGATCTCAAGTGGATTTCAGTGCTTAAAATCAACAAAATCTTTGAAAGCTAAATATGAGTTTCATACTGATAAATATCAGTATGAGCTTTTTTTTTTTGTCTGAGCTTCAGTCCCTTTCAAATTGGCTCCATTTAAAGTCATATCTGTTAAATATTGATAAGGTTTTGGTTTTTGCAACATTTTGGTTATGGTAGCTGAGTAATGGCTTCCTTCTTATATAATTATAAAATGCTCTTTCATGCCTCCTGTGATCCAAATCACAAGTGTCATTCCTTTAAATCTACTGTCCTTAACTAGTTCAGTTAAGGTCATTAGTAATATTAGTATTAGTAGTAATAACAGTGTTAGTCTAATCTATAATTTCCTTTATTCAAATATGATTTTGTTATGAGGATCTTCAGTAACTCCCATTGCAACTGACAGCATAAACTTAAAAATAAATTATACATTTTAAATTGCAAGTGTTAGAATAAGATGCATATCACGTCTCCTCAAAGCCTAATTGATTATCCATGAGTTTCCAGTGCCAGCGGAGGTCTGTGCATCTGATGAGAAGTAGTCTCAGGACTTAGTTAGAAGTTCATCTGAACAACTAAATGACTTGGTGGTTTACCACTGTTTCATTAATAAAAGAAAAGTATCAATACAAATGCTTTTCTGTTTCTAATTAGACAGCTCTTTCTGATTTAGTTGTTCAGATGCTAATGTATAAAACATTTAATAAATAATTGGACATTTTTTTCTTAAGTGCAACAAAAGTCTAAATCTCTCATTTCTTGATCCGTTTAAGCTTTAACATGTGCAAGTGCTCAGAAATTATTTACTATTTCTTCACTGACCAATTCCATTGTATTTCGAAAATGTGAACAAATCTACTATTTAATGCTTCAGTTTTACAAGTTTTCAATCAGCAGATTAACTGGTTAGATTTCATTTGCTGGAGCACCAGCAAAGGTTTTTCGTCAGAATTGGGTTATGCCAAACCTCTTTGTGCAAAATTCCAGTAGAAAATCATTTGTGAGTTTTCAAAAACCAAATTTCTTCCTGCAAGGTTATAAAGAATTTGGTCTTTTATGGGATGAGAGACAAGAAGTACAAAGAACCAGGGAGTCTGGGGAAATCTCCTTGTATAAATACAGATAGAAACCACTGCTGGATGCATGTGACCTTCGAGCCCTCAGGCAACACAGCATGACAAACAATAATACTACTATGATCAATACAGTCACTTGGACTCAGAAGTACCTTGGAATACCATTATCACTCACCACAGTTTATCGCTGCATTCAGAAATGTAACCTGAAACCATATTACACAAGAAAGAAACCATACTGCAATTATATTCAGAAATATGGCTTATTTTTCTGGACACTGACTCATCTCGCGTTCAAATGAATAAAGGTTCAAATGAATGGACAAACTGCAGATTTAAGTTTTTGTTATATTTAAGAAATTGGATTTATAATTATTTAGAGTCATCGATTAAATCCAGCTGCACCAAACCTCAAGGATCAATTCTTATCTTTGTAGCATCCTGGATGGTTTGCACTGACTTAAAATGCAAGTCTTATAAGAAATGTGACTGAGAAGGGTTTTTATCAGTTTAGAATTGGATACCATATTGCCAAATCATTTTTGACTGTCAGGCTGTGTTTCACCCAGGCAAGAAGTGAAAAGATTTAAAGTAAGCATGGACTATTTTACTATCAGACTAAGCTACAGAAAAGCTTTCTACCACATGGCTTCAATGTTAATCTTTATTACAGTACATTACAGTCATTTTAGCAGACACTTTTATCCAAAGCAACTTACAGTGGTTAGGCACTAGAGTTAAGGGTCTTGCCTAAGAACCCAACTGGCAGGTGTTAATGTTTGTCCCTTAGGAGAATCAAACTCTGGTCTCCTGCATGGGAGACAGGTGCTCTGCCAAACCTGCCACATATTTTATTATATATTAACTTGGCACAAAAATGAAAGAAATGTGCATTTTAATGGATTGTTTATTCCCTTTAATAATACCAATTGGTGTTCATTTATACATCATTGGAAGCGTGATTGGTCATCTTTACAGCAAGGTATAACTTGTAAGGGCCATTCTTCTGTAGCATGAACAACACTGCTAAACATGTGGGTGGTACCCCCAAAAAACATGCCAAAATCCCCTCCAAAATCTTATAGTCTTGTTCTCAGTTTCTTGCTGTATTGGATGGTTAGATTGTCCGACAGTAATTAGGAAAAAAGAACACCTACTGGCCAATTTTATCCTTTATTTATTTTACACTGTCAATTACCTTTAATAGCATGTGGAAGGTCCATACGCAGCCACCACAGCTTGGCATTTTTTCCTCATGCTGGTCACCAGGCTAGCATCACGTTCCTCAACCAGAAGTTGTTGAAGGTCAACCAGTGTGGCTATGTTGGTCACTTTGGCAAGTATAGCACGCCCAAGCTGATATTACAGGTGCTCAATCAATCAATATTTATATAGCACTTTTCATATATTGTGTTGCTCAAAGTGCTTTACAGGTAAATCAAAACAGGTTGCTATGTCAACAAGTCACCCCAACACACCCACCGACACAGTAAGGAAGGGCTATCATGGGGAAAAACCAGATAAATAAAAATGTTATTTCACAAATAAAAACATCAAATGCAAACAATGAGAGTAAAAAATAAATGTAAGTAATAAATAAAATAAATAAATTAATAAAATGAATCAGAAAAACAATAAAACCATTTAAACATACTTTAACGAGACCAAAAATAAATTAATGAAATTCTATTAAATTAAGTTAAAAACAGGCTGAAAAGGTGTGTTTTCATCTGGATTTAAAAACACACACTCTGCTGTCCTCATCAGGAAGGCTGTTCAATAAGCGTGGACCAGTGGTTCTTACTCTGAGTATAGTTAAAAAGCCACAACCTGAAGACTTGAGGAGTACAAGGCTCAGCATGCAAAAGCAGTTCTGATAATATTCAGGATAGAGACCATTAAGAGCCTTAAAGACCAGTAAGATAATCTTAAAATGAATTCTAAAACTAACAGGAAGCCAGTGCAGAGACTCTAAAACTGGAGTGATTTGTTCTCTCCTCCTGGTCCTGGTCAGGACTGCTGTCGAGGCAATATGTTTTCTCTGGGAGACCAGAAAAGACAGCATTACAAAAACCAACATGAGAAAAAATCTAAGCATTATTTAGGTTGAGCATTGGAATCGCAGCAGGTCATTCTAATGGCCTTTATGGAGTTAGCAGCGTTCCTAATTTCACAGCAGCATGATCTTTACAAGTTATACCTTGTTGTAAAGATGACCAATTAGACTTTGAAAGGATATATAATATAACACTGGTATTATTAAAGGGAAGGAATAATTAGCTAAAGACAGGGTTTTTAAATCAAGCTAAACCTCTGACAGGTTTCAAATTTTAAAGCTCAAATCGCTTCATCTGGAAACTCTGGAAAGTTAAAAAATGGGATTAAATTTTCTGTAGATGTAAAAAGGTCAGCCAAATGGGGAAAAAATCTGACTTTTTAATGTGCAAGTTACCACTAAGGGCAGTGCAATTTACTGTGCAATTTAAGAATAGTTTTTAAGTGTGCAGGGAAAATGCTTCTAAAGGTTATACCTAAAACCAAACCAGAATAATTTTTCTAACCTTCCCCCAACATGTTTTGTGCCTAAACTGAGCTAGTTCTATTTCTTACACTGAGCGAGTTTGTTATCTGTAAGCAAGAAGGAATCAGAAAGGTTATTCTGCTGATGATGCTCATAATGGAGGTAAACTGGCAATCTTGTGGCTTATTCCACACCCACCTCTCCAACCTGATTCTTCAAACTGATCGGCTTCAGTTTGCTCCTGATCTTCAGAGATTTCATGTTTTCTAATCTCAGCTGATGGTTTGTTTTTAGTCAAATCTGAAATAGTAAGAGGTGCTAAAGACAAAGTTAAATCCAATACTTTGGAAGGTTTGTCTGTGAATCAAGTCACTGAAGTCAATTCATACCGTTGTCATTTGGGCATTTAATAAGAGCACATATGCATACAACAAAAGATATGTCTGAAACCGAATAATGTTTTAAATACTAATTGATACAAAATAATTAAATAATACTAATAATTATTTTACTATTAAAATGAATTATTTATTTTGTCAGAGACAGACTGTATATTTTATAACAGCATGCAGTAATAATGTTGCATAATTTGCAGTGAAAATATTTTAAATGGACCTTTTTTTTAACTAATTGCTCTATTAGCACTGGTTCGTGAATAACAGATTACTGTTTACTGAATCTACAAAATGTGTAGTTGAGGAAAAACAAGGCTGGTGCATGAATATAGCTTTTAGATTTTGCTTATTTATTTATTTCCTGTAAGAGTCCTGGGGGGAGTTGCATGCAAATTAGTTGCATTTGTTTATTTTAGTGTCTGGATACCTTGAACCAAATTGTTTCTATCTGCATGCAATCAATTACCAAAATTTCCAAACAGAGAGCAATGAATACAGGGTCAGCTGTGTTTCAGGGGCATGAGCACATGCCTTCTGTCCGGCTGTATTTCTCCCAACCGTTAGTACATTTCAGTGGCATTTTTTTCACTAACATGTCACATTTTCATTTGACCTTATCAAACCATATTTTGGATTTTTACTTTTTTTCTTTGCCTTTGAGGACATCTTGTAGATAAATGCTGAGAGATCGTTTGGGTAATGAAAAAGACGACAGAGTGTCTCAGCAGTGGCTGGTAATAAAAAATGGACAGCTCTGATTACCGCTGCAGGGCCTTTTGTTGGAAGTATTTGATTAAGCAATGAACAAAAAGCGACTCTAAGAGAGTCAGCTTTTCTCTATCATCAGTTTTTACTACCCCATCGTGAACTCTTCAGGTGTTCCACAGAGCCTGCCATTGCTGGATAATTAAAACTGAACTGCCTCCATCACTCCATCACAAGATTCTACCCAATCTGCTGTGGTGTGTGAGTGTGAGGGTGAGTGTTTAGCTTCATGTGTGGGGGTCTTAATAGTGGGGAGATGCTGCTAGTGTCACCTGGTCAAATCAGAAAAATCATCCCGTTTGCAGGTGCCCTTTTCCCTTTTTTGAGCTGGTATATTAAGATTTGTGTAAAAACATGTTTATAAGCTTAAGAGGCTGAACATTTTTTTAAAAAATCATAACTTGGTCACTCCTTTAGATATGGAAAACAGATGTGATTGATCCCTCATCTATTTTTTGTTAATCATGAATTAAATAATAACCCTGATCCTCCTTTGCTTTTAGTAGTTTTTAGTTTTACGACAGGCTGGGAGATGAAAAATTCCTGTCTGAAGATTTTTAGATTTATTAGCAGATTAGGATGCACATATTTTCACAATATCGGAATAATGACATTAGAGTACAGGTTGTGATACAAAAGGATGATGAGGAATATAATTAATTGTCCCCTAACATCTGTTCACTAATGTGAAGACCAGTTACTGTTAAATTAAGGTTTATTTGTCTTTTTATCTAGCCTAAATTAGTTATGAAAGGTTTAGTAACTTGATTTATTGTCATAATAAGATAAAGTCTGGTATTACTCAACATTGGTGTAGCAGAGACTGACACGTGACTATCAAGGCTGAAAATCCCAGAGCTACAGGTCTGGGATGTGGACAGAGTATGCAGGTCTGAAACTTCTGGTGCGATGTTTGATGCAATCAGACATTGTAACCTTTCTGATTATCTGGTCAATGGTTTCAAGGGCATTTGGCATTCACAAGGATGCAAACTGCTGAACTTAAATATCATTGTATTTGACCTGCTTTGAATTTCTGCTGTTATATAGCCAGTAAGTACCCTGCTCAGCCCCCTCAGCAGCACGTAAAGCTGGAATAATACTCGCACGGCATCACTCGCATGCGTAAGGTCAGTAAAGGCCTCACTGCTGTGTGCTCCGTGTAGGTTGCGGAGGCTTAACACGCACCTCTACCAAACCTGATGTGCACACCTACTTGCAGCACGGATAGTAGGAAGTAGCAGAAGTATCCCCTTGTCATTGGTCAGTTTGTGATTACATACTTCCAGATTTCTGGAGCTTCTTGGTGAATTTGTGTTGTTACCGTGGAAGAGATCCTGGAACAGCTGCACCGATCCTACCATCCGCGGGCAATGAACGAGTATAAATCCAGCTTTAGATGTTTCAATCTTAGATTACAGTGGGAAAGTTTGTATTTGGAGTTGAAGAAGCTTGTGCCATTATCAGTCATTCTTTTGAACTGGACTATTTTCTTACTTTAATTCAGTTTGCTTTTTAGAACAAAAACTGCAACAGTTTTAAGCATCAAAGTTTTTTCTTTTTTTTTTTTTTTACTTAAGTCAACTTTCACATGTAATTTGCAAAACAACCATGGGTTCTCTGCATAATCTGGGCTGCTCTCTGTTAATTAGTGACTCACTTTATCTGTTGGGGTGATAGCAGCTGATGTTCATTAAATAAGCTGATAACATTAAAGCGGTTGTTGTTCATTGCTTGCATGATAATCTGGGAAGTCACTCCAAAATGCTGTTCAACTTCAAACATAAATTTTCTCAAGGCAAGTGGAGTTTTATTTTCAATGTTGCTTTTTGAAATGTGTAGTTCAATTTAGCAGTTAAACAAATATTTTACTAGTGTAAATATTTCATACAACAATATTCAGTGATAGATACAGAAACCCTTTTGTCCAGTAAAGATCCAGTAATGTTTATGATCAATTCTCATTGAAATAGCAACCAAAGATTGAAGAGGAAATTGTCATGCTGAGTCTTCAGTCAGTAGAATTACAAAAGAACATAAAGTGAAATCAATAAAAACTGTGCACAAAAACACAAAATATCTACATTTGTCGATTTTAAGCTCTAATTTATCGGGACAGAATGAATTGCACATGTTAAGGTTTAATTATTCCTCCTGCAGTTTAGTGCCAAGTTTAAAGAGCCAGAAAGTCTTTAGAAGGACTTGAAGCAGTGCCAAGCAGTGGAATACCAGAGTCCTGCACAGCCTACCTAAAAGTGTGAAGGGTTCATTTTTAGTTTCTTCACACCCAGCTACCCAACTACATCACCCATTTTAATAGTGTGACTTCAGGTTCCGCAAGAATCTAAACCTGCAGTTTGGTACCCAAATGGTATAAGCACTCTTTGTCCATTAATCATCCAGCAGTGGGTCTATCCATGTTGCTTCATGTTTATAAAAATCTTTAGCAATTCTCTATTCTGATATTTCTTGGTAGTTTTTACTGAACCTGTGTTCTGATCAACCACCATGTACATCTGCTTCAATTTCTATATATAGGATAAATAAAGCTTTCAGAAAAAATACATCATGGTTGTGTAAGTACAAATTAGCCTCCAAATGTCTGAATGGTCATATCTCTGTGACAGCATGTGTGATGCTAATGAGGTTGGTGTCCTGCAGGGATTCCTTGAAAGGGATTGTGTCAGTGACAGCCAGCCTTGTTAGTCAGACATCAACCCAGAAACTAAGTTTTAAGATATGGGGAACAAAAATAGAACTCTCTGAACTTATATTACAAAATTCTTGAAGTTGCTGTCAAGATGATGGTACGATAATGCTGAAGAGTCAGACCTGTCTCCACCACTCAGACATAACCGGAGATACAGGTGCATGCAGTAGATAAGGATCCAAACCAGAACTCTGCTTATGTCCTTTAGGCTTTTTTTATACAGTTGAAAGTCAAAAAAACTTTCTTGTGTTGTCTTGTCTTCTTTTGAGGAGTTCACAGCAGATCTGGACCGCATCAGATCTCTTTCGCGTTGTGACTGAGTGAATCAAAGAAATGCTTTGTTTCAGTGCAAATTTGTGCTTCCAGAGACCAGGGTGAGCCTAAAGAAGAGTTCAAACACAGAGCTGGGGACTTATGTAGAGCCACAGCAGAGCTAAATTAGATATCCTGTCAGGACATTTGTAGAGGGAAAGAGGGAAAGAGGGAAAAAGCAGGCGCAAAGAAACGATTGCTACAGATGCCAAAAAATCCAGGATCAAAATCAATAAAGAAAAAAGTATTTAGGAGTATTATAGGAAGAAAGCATGTCTGTACAAAACAAATGGTGTGATGAATCTGTTCTGAGGCCACTGAGGTGCTTTGTTCAATAGGCTGAAAAAGATTATATATGAGTGTGAGAACAAATGCTCCACATTAAAGTACATTCTCATCCCAATATCAGGCTATGAGTTTGATATGAAGTTTATTATACCTATCTCTGAAAGGTCTGAAATTGTTCTTGTGAGTAACTTTGCAGAACATGCAAGCTTCTCCTGTGAAACTCAATTCTCCCTCTCTGTATGCATTTAGATTCTCATTCTTTCCCAAAGAGTTATTGATGTTTCACTACACAAAGCATCTCTTAGAGCTCAAATGCACAGACTCCTTTGTCAGAGTCATCACCGTGATTAATCTTGGCATTAAAAGGGCTTAGTATTGATTGATTTTGTGGTATTTCTTTCTTATTTAGTGCAGATGCAATGCAAAGAGAAAATGAGACAGAGGATCAGTTTGATACATAAATCATGAACTTCTATATCTTGTGATAAAGGCTGTAAACCAGACTATTTGAAATGCTTTGAAGAGATGTAAGGGTTAGAAATGTAACAAATTGTCAGCTTTTTGCATGCCATTTCATGGTATTAAATGCCTCGCAAAAAANCTGTAAACCAGACTATTTGAAATGCTTTGGAGAGATGTAAGGGTTAGAAATGTAACATATTGTCAGCTTTTTGCATGCCATTTTGCCTCGCAAAAACTCTTAAATATCCTTTTTCTCACAGCAGATAGTAACATGTTAATTGACTGGTTATTAAAGAGGTTAAAATGTGCTCACAGACAAGTTACATCCAATAACTACCACTATACCTCCCAGTGGAGAAGCCTGTAAGCTATAGCAAAATGAAGGGATGCGTCCTGCAGGCTTTCAGGTCCAAGTCCAGACATGAACCATTTTCTAAGATAATTGGGCTGGTTTATTATTTTTGACTGGACTCTGAAGGTCGGCTCACACAGCAGGGCTGAGTGAGATTCCAGCTGTCTTGCAAACCGATAAAATGAACTAGTCTTGTCTCTTACTGTCCGCATGCTGATGCTGTCAGTTTCAGAGCCCCCATGTTAGAAGTTCTAGTCAGTAAATGTATTGTGATAAAAAGAAAAAAGGTCATGGCTAATCTTGCTAAAGGGAAAGCATAAATAAATAAATGGCATATGTACCTGGGTATTATGTTCCCATCAATGTTAATTAGAACCAAAGCTGAGAAATACTCGCAATCGATCCAAAGTTTGGACCAGATGCCAGTTAAAACCTTTCCAATAAGCACCCATAAGACAGTTAGAAGTCATTTTGATGAGGAAAAGGGGATTATTGAGATGCAGTTTCATAAAACCTGGGTAGACATGTTTGCTTTTGTAAAATTGAGAATTTTATCTCTATTTCTGTGCAGCTGTTGGAGTTTGTCCTTTAAAAGGATAACTTTGTTATTCAGATTTGAGAGGTTTTGTAATGCGGCTATTTAAATCCCACTCGAGACAGAACAGTATCTCTGTTTTGTTTTTTTATGATTAATTTAAGAAATACCTGATGTCATCACTGACAAGGTATGATGCTGCTGGAAATATCAGTGCCTCTAATTATCTCTAATTATTTAATCACCCTGTAATATAACAGTACATGTGTTGCTAAAATATTTAAAATGTCCTTTGCGACACAGAATAGGAACCAATCACTTCAAAAATATGCTCAGTAAGACTGTTCCCCTTTACCATCATCATTACATGCAATCACAGCACATAAATGTATCACATTTTATGGAAAAAAAGCTGCTACACGCACAAGGTCACTTGCGTCTTTGACATTCCTATTCTTCAGTTTCGCCTAAAGAGTTTTTAACACAACCAAACGCGTTTGGCATCTTGACTGTTATCAGGCTATCAAAAGCTTCCTCTGCTCTCAAGACAGTAATATGTACCTCAGTCCCGGAAAAATATAGAAATAAATGTAAATGGGTTCCATTTAGACTAATATTTGGTCCCAGAATGAACCCTTCAGGCATTCCCCACCTCAAGGTTCTCAGTATGTGATAAAAATCATGTAGCAATCTTAATATATCCTGCTTAAGATGGAAGAGTAATAACTTGATGCTGCATTATGTAGATGCTCTTCCTCATAATATGTGAACTGCAGATCACTAACTTTTTTTTTCCTTTTGTGTCCTTAGTGCTGCAAGCGGCCATCCGTCTCTCGCCAAGGAAATGTGTGTGAGTCAAGCTTAGCACACTGTGACATCACCACCACCACGCCATCCAGCACCTCCAGAGGCACAGCAAAATATCACAGGTATGACGCTCAGTTGTACACACAATCCCAGACAGATGTAATTCTGTGCTGGAAATGCAGCTATCCCCCTGTTCACTGCAGGAAACCATGCAGATTCTACAAAGAAAGAGCAACTTCACTGTCCTTTCCTGCAATCAGCATGGGCTCAGTGATGAGGGAAATTGAATTATCCACATTACAGTGCAGCCAAAGCTAATTGCTGATTTTCAGAGGGATGATAGTAATTATAATTAAAACTATAAACACGTTAATAAGCATATCTATAACAGTCATGAATACAGAGGAGATAGGACAGAGATAAAATGAGAGCTGTGTGAGCCGGAACAGACGTGTAAGTCTTAGTAAGCTTTTTCCTCACAACGTTGGCTGAGCTTTGGTGTGCTCCTCAGTGGCAACACATTCCAACACAAACACACAGGCATGCACAAGCGTCTACTTTTGACAGTTAGAGTTTCAGTCTGTGCCAAGGCTGGATTTTCTGTTACAATGCACATGAACAAACATACTGGCAGACTTGAGCCAGAGGGAAGGAAGCTCCTGCAGGTTGGTTCCTAAATTAAACCATCTACTAAACATATTTTCACTTCCAGCTTCACACTTGATGTTGAAATGAAACAATCTCATTTCAGCATGGTTGCGTCATTTTTTAACATGCAGGCTAGTGCTCAACAATAGCATCTTATCAGATGAAGAAATATGAAATCAACACATATCCAGCCCATGAGGTTGAAGGGGTGGTTTAGGAATAAACCATACAACTTTCATCAAGGGGGTTGCAGTTAATGTTTCACACAGGACTTTGAAAATGACTAAAAGTCAAAAAGGAGTTTTAATTTCATGAATGTTTGAAATTTTGTTAAACAGTTCTTCAAAAGAAAGGTAAGAGGATGAACAAAACAAAGTGAGTTCAAATATAAATCTCAAACAACGTTGCATAACCCACTGCCTTAATGCAAAATAAATCTGAATTACAGATAAAAATACACACATTGAAATGATTGTCATTAAGTCAGCTACTCATAGACATGCTAACAGAATTAGCATTTGCTTTAACATCCCAAAGAAGTAAAAAGAACGTCACAAACATCAACTTGGTTTGTAAAACTACTTGCACGCATATATTCTCTATGCTTTGTTGAAAGGAAAGATTTTAGAACCAAGTGCATGAGTTTGAGACTTGTTTACACCACACTTTAGCAACTACAGTACAATCTTTTCAAACCTACTCTCCAAGCAGGATAGCAGATCCACTGCCCACCAGCGGAGGCAGTACAGTTGCTGTTTGGTTATGTTAACACAAAAACTTTTCTTTTTCCAACTTACCAACTCTTTACAGGCAACACGTCTTCATTTTGCAGCAAGTTCCTCTTCCAATGTCTGGGTTGCCATACTCAGTAAATATGGTGTATTTTTCTTATCTTGGCTATTAATTTTTCCTAAATGTTATACTTAGTTTTGGTTTCTACATCCAAGGAAGTAGTTCAAGTGTTGATATTTAACCAAGTTGTGTAGTGCAAGTTAGAAGTTGCACGTAAGTGAAGTTTAAAGTAAAGACAAATAACATCTGAAAGATATGTCACCTCACGGGGGCTTTGGTGCTTGTTCACCAGTTAACAGTCCAGAATGACACTGATCGTGTCTGCCTTCATTTTCACATTTGCTCATTTAGTAGACAATTTCATAAAAATATAGGGGGCATGCAGGCTTCAGTATGTTGCCCAAGGACATTTCATCATGTGGATTTGGAAAGCCAGGGATTGCACAACTAACTTTCAAATTAATGGTCTTCTTTTCTACCAGCTGAGTTATCGCTCCCACTGGTTGCAGCCAGTGCATCAGAAAATCGAAACCTAAGGACACTGTTAGAGGTGCAATTAGACAAGCCAGTGATTGCAACAACATCAGCATGGAAGACTTGGTTACATGTTTGCTCTGTCAGATGTTCAAAATACTTCTCCTGAAGCATATTACACTACAATTTATTTGGAAAAAATGACACTAAAAAGCTGTCCAGTGAACGCAACTGTTACCCCAAGGGATCCCGACTGTGTCAAGTAGAGATGGGGATGAGAGTGTCAGGATTTTCAAAGCCATCAGGAATTGAATCCAATTTTTGTGTCAGTATGTTTTGTTAAGACTAAAGACAAGGATTCTTTATTCAACATGAAATTAAACCTTTTAAAATGTTTAAATATATGGAGAATTATTTTTAGACTTACTTTTCTTTGAAGTCAAGTTAAAAAGTTAAAAATATCTCCACATCCGCCTGTTAACACTCAATATCTTCCTACCTATTTCAAGGCAAACATAGCTGAAGGTTAAGCATCCTTTTTCTTTGTGTTACGTCCTTTTTGTCAAACCAGAAATCCAGACAGCCTTCAAACCACACCTCTCAAAGCCTTTGGCTAAATTTCTGCAAGATTTTTAACCTTCCTTTTCTTTTTATTTAATTTTTCAGTTTATTTGGTTGACAGTCTGCTGCTTTCTTCCAGTACAACAAATCACATCCGTGGAGTTTGAGGGTTTGTTTGTTTTCCATTACACCAGCTTATGCAAAGACTTGGACTCTATTGTCTGAAAACCAAGGGTTTCTGGGATACCATCACCAAAAATGGACCCAAAAAGAAGAATGGCCAGGATTAATTTTGTTGCAGAAATGTCTTATTTATAGGCAGAAATGTAAAAACTTCCAGCAGTGTTAAGGACCCAAATGTAAGCTTCCAGTTGTCATGGCTAAGTTGTTAAGCCCATTTTTGGAGGCAAATTTGTCCTTCAAGAAAGTACATTTAAATATGAATGAGGGTGTGAATTGGTGTTTTGTGCACAAATAAACCCCTTAACTCAAATTATAACAGCAGCAGGCAGAGGTAATTTGTTACCATAATGAAATAAGTGAATTTGCTCACATACATTATGGATCCAAAATGTCTGTGAAGAGTGTGCTGCAGTAAAACTGGCACCTAATAGCCACAAAGAAAACATTTTTCCTATAGACGATGCAAATCTTTATCCTAATGATGAAGCATAGAACTTGTAAACCTTGTCTGCAGCGTAACATTTCCCATGAACCTAATGGAAACTCTTTTAATTTTGACAGAAGAGAATTTTATCTGTCTTTAATGCTCTCTTTGTTGTTGGATTATTACTGAACATTTAGGTAACTCCAATGCATTTTATAAAATGAAAGTCATGTTGATGTCATTTAAACTTAAGAGGATTTTGAACTGCCCCATCACAGGCCTGCAGGTTTGACATTGCTAGACTCAGTTATGAAAAAAGACCAAACTAATCATTTAAAAGTTTATGCAGGATTTTAGATTATATGCCCATGTCATGAAAAGATTATTTTCATCCTATTTTGAGGTATTTTTTTTATTCATATCCCAATAATTTCATTATAATGAAAGCTTTTGAAAATCACCTGTATGTGTTTAAGTTATACAACAGTAGTATAAGTAATTATAATAATATAGCAATAATAAGTAAATAAAAAAGAGAGAAATAACCCAAATTAAAGGTAGTTGGTCTAAACTGAACACAGCGAGAATCGGTATTGGTGAGTTTTGTTTGTCATATAAAAGTGGTTCCTTGTCTCACAGCCCTGACCAGAGAACCCGGGCAGCCCATTGGTCAGCTCCTCGCAAGACCCCACCTATATCCAGAGGAAGGTTAAATCCTATTGGAGGATCCAAGTATTCAGGCCCTGCCTATCAGCATCTTCAGGAAGTAGATTCATCTGAAAAGGAGGCAGAAGGACAGAAAAGGTGAGACTGAAGACCTTCACTGAGATTATTTGAAATAAATTATTAGAAGTACTCTTCTTTATATTCATATTTTCTTCTTGTCCAGGAAAATATATCTAACATAAAATTCAAATATTGTGAGAAAAGACCAAAAATAATCAGTTCCACCTCTCTGAATGTGTCTTGAAGTTGGCTTATTTTTCAGAATTATGCACTGCAGGCCACATGTTTTAATTGATGTTTTAATATAGGAACCCTCAATATTAAGGGTATTTAAAGGTTTTATCCACAGCTCCCCCTCCTAGTCTGTCTGATTCTGTTCTCTGTTGTCCTCCAAGTGCTGACTCATTCCAACAAAAACCACTAAATGAAAAATACAGACCTGCCACAGACAGCTCTTTGGATTTCATTTTGGGAATAGATATTTCAAAGCAGATTCTTTCATTTTTTAAGAAAAAGAAACCTGTTTTAACCTCCTTTACTCCCCCTCATCCATTTTTTTATGTTCTCGAGCCTGCTGAGGAAAAATACAAGCAAGGTCATTTTTGTGTTGTGGTCTGCAGAACTGTGGCACAAGCTGAAAAAGGAAAGCTTAGCCTGGTGCTTTTAAGTACACCAGGCTGAGCCTTTTTACTTTTTTAGTTTCTTCTGTCGGACTTCTTGTTCCTCCTTCACCTAATATAAATGATCAGCATTTTATAATGCAGAGGTTTAGCAATAATTAAATCACAGTATTGAAGTGTAACACACTGCTCAGTTAAACCTGCATGGCAGCCGGAGCTGGTGAAAAGGTTCTGTGCAAAATGAAAAGCAAGAACTGAATTCAAAGGAAAAAGTGTACTTTGACCTATTTTTTGGTGTATCATGAATCAGTGATTTAACCACCTGGACTGGCATCCAGGTCCCAGCAGTGCCAGTGGTCCCAGCTCAGCATTAAGCGCCACATGACCTACATTCACGCTGAAAAGGAGAAAAAGAAAATGTGGACACAGCTGGACACCATACTTTTAAACATATAAGAGCATTTTTATGCTGAACAGGTTTTCTTTACGTTTACTTCTTTATATCAACAAGAGAATACATCTTACATCTATTTTTAAGGAGGCTCAATACTCTAGTTGTCATTCATTTAAAGGGAATTTTTATTTTTCATTGTGCATCATTGTGCACTCTCCCAACATCATGATGAAATACAGCCTACATGGATGGTCCCGTTTCAGACAGGACTGTCCTTTTATATTGTGTTTTTGGGGTGAGGGGGTTATATATTTTTTATTTAGCCAAATTATTTTTCTTTTTGTTCTTCTTTGTTTTATCCTTCTGTATGGTTAGGTTTAGTCAAAATACTTGGTTAGATTAAGGCTCCAAAAATACTTTTAAAGGTATAGTTTATTATGGCTTGTGTAGCCTGATGCTGACTAAAAAGCATTATCACCCCAATACACATGCAGCAGAATTTCTGGCCACTCAATGATTGTAAGGTTTTCAAGTCCAGTGGCTGCTAAACAAGACCAAACCACCACCATCCTTAACAGTGGGGTGTTTGTTCTGATGCTCTATTAATGTGCATTATTATAGACCTAATTTGGACTCTTCTGTCTAAATGAATCTTCAGGAATCTCATGGTTTGTCTCCTCTTGTCTAGCGAAGGTACCAGGTGCTGAAATGTTGTCTTCTGTTTGCCCCAAGTATTTCATCAGTCCGCACATGAATTCAGAATATCACTTATGGCTTCTTTGACTGGTTAACATGCCCTCTGATTACATAACAGTCATTTAGAGTCCAAATTTAGCTTTGCATTGCCTGTTTTATCTTTTACTTTTGCCTGCTAGTGCAGCATATATGCACTCCACTGCACAGCATAAAAAAACTCTTATAATGACACGCACTCTTGCACAGATGCTTAAAGCTCACAAATATTTTGTTTGAATATATAAAAAGGTTGAACAAAAACTACATGAGGTTATTCTGGGTTGCTTTCTAACATATATTAGTCATTTAGGCTCACATTTAGGCACTCAAATACAGAAATTCAGGTTATACAGTGATGCTGACTGAGTCACTGACCCACCCACTCACTTCTTCTCTCTGATAGGTAAGATTTCACATAACAACAGGCAAAGAGACACATGACACCATCCCTTTACCATGGTATGATAGCCTGGGTTGTCATGGAGACATACGACCACAACTGCATAGAGACAGAAATAGCAGGAAAAAAAAAAGAGTTTCAAATATAGTAGCATTAAAATACAGCATGAGAAAAGTAAAAGCATGTAACCGATGAGTGCGGAGGAAGCATATGACAGAAACTGATTTAAAGAAAGGATGCTGGCTCCTGTTCATGCCGTTTGAGAAGTCTAGTGTTATCTTGCCAAAATGGCTGACAAGGAGGCAGAATGTCCTGGGTTGTTATACTATTTTAAGATAAAGCTGATTTCAAAATGGCTAAGAGAGATGTTGGGTGTATTAAAAGACAGTGGGTGTTTTTTTTTTTTTTCCTCGAACACGTTTCTTCTCCTATATATCATATATACAGGCTTTAGTTAGAGAAACACATCCTCTGCATGTGTAGGCATGCAAACACCTACTTCTCTCCTACATGTCATTATATTATATTAGGATTTTACCTTAAATTTATCAACAGATGGAATATTTTCAGAAGTTGAGGGAGAGGATTAATAAAAAATACCTGTTAACACTTGTATTAATAATGAGCTGCCTTTAAAGATAAAAACCTGGTCACTTATCTCACCTCACTTGCAAACAATCTCCCTGCAATACCCCTCGAGCTGCTCCAGCTTGGCTCCAGGGTCTATATTTGAACTGTGCTTCATAGATTTTTGCCATCTGATTATGTTTCAGCACATCAAAAGAGAGATTTGTCTGTGAATGTTATCTTGGGAATTAGCACACTGGCATCATCCTCTCTTATCGCTTGCAGGATCCACTCTATGGGCCTGCGTAATCTCTGCTGTGGTTTTTCAGAGAGGTTTTCATGTCTCTGAAAAACAGCGCAGATGAAACAAGGGAATGATTTCCTTTGAGTCTTAAAAAGCACCTTCTCCACCCACCACTATTTTTAAAGCCTTGATGAAGAGAGCAAAGTAAAAATGACTTCAAGATGGTTTTTCAATATCGCCAAGAAACCTTTCCTTTGCAGAGGATTATGAATTATTACACAAAGATAATGAGGCCCTGCTCTCGATTACTGCTGGATTTAGACAATGATGAGAGTGAGGGAAGTGGTCGGTCTTAAAAAGAGATTACATCAGGGATCAATAAAGTCAGATTGAGACCCAGATACAGACTAGGCAAGAATTCTGCCTTCAGGCCTTACACAGGTAACTGTTTTAATGGAAAAAAAGGACTTTGGCAAGTCATTTTAGATTGGGCAAAGACTGACTAAATGAAGAGATTGTGTTGGATGAGTGGGTTAAACCTGGGGTTCTCAAACTTTTTGGAGCCAGGGACCCTTTGCGGAAGAGAAAATTTGCAAGGTATCTCATCATATTCTTGATGCCAGTCTAATATATTTACTGCCATTTGGATAACTAGTTCATGTACAGGCAAACTAGGCCTTAGATCAGCAGTCCTGCAGGATTTCAAAGTGTCCCTGCTCCAACATACCCGATTCAAATTAAATGGATTCCACAGCTTAACATGTTCTACTCAGTGACTCGTTC
>CM047990.1:28002078-28020142 GCA_026261665.1 Melanotaenia duboulayi | reverse complement strand
TGATGGCACAATCTCCCACCTCTGGTTGAAACGGAAACATCTAATACTTTCAGGACTGTGGCTCTCATGGACTGAACTTGTTACCTCTGAACTAGATGGTCATGGCAATTATTGCATTTTAAACTTCTTAATATCATTTAACTCACTAACTCCAAAATGATCTTATACAAAATGCATTTGAATACTTTTTATCAGGGTCACTTTTACTTAAATTAAAATTTGACCTTACCACATTTTTTATTTTCATGTAACAGATCTTAAAGCTTTCAGAAAGTGAACTGCAGCAGGACTCGAAAAGTCCAAATGAAGCTTAAAAAAAATTATAATAAAAACAGAAAAAAGAAAAAAACATTGCATAGCTCACTAAAGTGATTCAAATTTGAGATTCTGACATTACACCACTTTTTGCAAAATTACCGAAAACAGTGGAACAAAGAACACCGTTAGTAATTAAGCCTTGTCAACAATATTTGTACTAGGTTTTTTCATAGACTCATCACTCACAGATCGCATACTCACACCATTAACTTATTGAATCAGTGAGAAGGATGAGTCTGTCTCTCACTGCACAGAAAACTAAAATCATCCTTCACTAGTGAACGAACCCTGTATTTATTTATGATGATTCGCAGAGGTGAGTGGTAAGAGAGGGGAGCAATATTTGGACTAAGCAGTGAGTTCAGGACACGTTTGAGGTCCAAAAACTTTCTTAAGTAAACTGTTTAAATCTCATCCCATCACTGGACTTCCAACAGTTTTTGATCTGCCTCTTACTTATCCTACTAACAAAAACACTCTAATCCACACAAATCTTCTGTTAATAATCTGGTGTCTTGGTGTGATGCACACAAATTGATAACCAATACTAGGAAAACTGTTGAGATGCTTGTCGATCCCGCATCAGTTGGCAGTCATTGTCCTGTGACCATACATCATGGGGAGATTGAGCAGGCCACTTGCTTTAAATATCTGGCTGTGTATATCAATAATGATCTGGGCCGGTGCACACGTGTCTATTGTTTACTCTAAAATCCATCAGCATCAGCATTTTTTGCATAGACTTAGAGAGTCGGCGTCAGTAAAAAATACAATGATGAATTCAGGGAGGCAGTAAAAAGTTCCTCTGTGTAAGCACAATAGATGCAAAAGCTCCTTGATTCCTTTAACAGCCACATTTTTGAATGATCACATGCGACAGGGTTTAAAGTGTACCACAGATTTTTATAATGAACTCTTGGTTTTTTTACCTATTCATTAACGTTTGCTCAATTCTTGTAGCTACTTGTTGTGTATTGACTGTATTTAATGTTGATGTGGTTGTGTTGTGAAGCAAGATTTTTTCTCCCAAGACATATTTCTCACAAGGGAGAGAATAAAATTACCTTTGTCTTTTGACATTTGACCTTATCTCTGAGCCAATTTGCCATCACTTGATGGCATTAATCAACATATCTATTGTCTAAGCTGTTTTTACTTTCCGCTCGCCGAGCACAGGGAGCCGTTGGGATGTTTGGGTGCCCAGGAGCCCACAGTGGTTCCCTCTGTTGCCAGCCCGGGGACTTAAACCCAAATTCTCATGACCCAAGCTCCCAACTAGACTACCAATCCCCTACTAGGCTATTACTCCACTTAAATTTCCTGAACTGTAAAGAGCTTGCTAATGTACTTGTACTTCTTGTACGTCTTTGTACTAAAACAAAGAGAACAATGTGGAGTTTTCCTCACTGATATGTTATTATGCTGTTATTTTACTGGTCTGACCCTCTGGATATCAGATTATGCATGTTGCCCCTGAACTAAAATGAGTTTTACACCCTTTGTCTACATGCTAATGGAGGTCTGGCATGGAGTAGGGGATAATTTAGAGATTTATGTGACCTGTCACAATCATATTACTTTTTTATTGGGCCAAATTGAAAATAAGGGGAGCTTATTGGTTCAATGTGTTTGTTTAATTGTCACAGTGATCCCAATATGTATCTACTAATATGCCTATTAGAAAATATGCAATTTTTTTTTTCCTTTGACTCCCAAGCAATGACTTGTGGAGCCCCAGGGGTTTGGGTAGCCCACTTTGAAAATACTGAGGTTAAACATCCGCAGGATTCAAACTGAAAAACGATTGTGTGAGTCCTGTGTGAAACCAAAAGTCATGGCATTTTATATCGTTATCTCTGACATCACAAGTTATATAATTTTCTCAAGATAAAGCTTGTTTTGTCATGACAAAGGGTTGATTATACTGCTGCCTCAGCCAGCAACTTCTCAGGTGAATGCCAAGAGGTGAGTCAGTTAATCTTTTCTCTTTGTCTGCTATTGGAAGATGCTGTCTGCTCCTACATTGCAGAAAACAAACCCATAGGTTTATGCCTTGACTTTTCAGTCATAGATCCTCCCCAGCAATTATTAACAGCAGCCTTGAAAGCTGAAATTAGGATTAAATGAACCAGACAGCTCATAACTTTCTCCAGAAAAAATAACCTTTATTTAATCGGCTGATTTTTCTTCTCTCAAGAAAACTAAGATCAATAAATCTACATTAAAATAATGGTCCAGTGATTAATTCACTGGACAATTCCAGTGATGGATTTTGTCACAAAAGTATAATTACATGGGCCAAAACAAAATTCCTTTAAATGAATAATAGCATTAAGTCCCCAAAATATATCCTAAGATTTTGGATCTTTTTTCACACTTTATGTTTTTTTCAGCCAAATTCTCAAATTGGTAAAAAATTAATTAGTTGGAAGTTTGTGAACTTTATTCTAGACCTGCATTTACAATATATATGTTCTATTACCTGTAAATGCAATAATCTCCTAAGTGTTTTCATAGCCTATTAATGTTTGATTTACCTTTTTTATACTTAGCCAAGAACATTTGATAGAATCACTCTTACTAATTTTTAATTTTCTGTCCACTAATCATTTAAGGCATACAATACAGTGCTTAATTTGTAAATCAAATGATATCGGAATGCAAACACACACATAGCACAACACGTAGACGCAAAAATGTCAAAATACCAAGCTTTTAATGATTTGTGTGTAATTTATAAGAGTATTAGGTACAGGATCATTTCTTACCCTACTAGCTGTTTTGTATATCCCACACCACGGCCAAGTGCGCCTCCTCATTCTCCTCCCTGCTGTGTACTTTGCTCCGTGACTCAGTAGAAGTCTTGTGTCCTTTAGCCACCCACGACCTCACATTAGGGACCAGACTGAACTTGGTCAAAGAAGGTCCAAAATATTGAGAACAAGCTGGTCTAAATGGTATTAGTGTGTAGAGAAGCTAGGTTTAGGGTGCAAATCAGATTCATCTGAGAAAAGTCGGTTTACATTCTGCACATGATATGGGAATGGTATTCACAGCTGTAAACAGTTCTTTCAGTTCATTACAATTGTCTTTTCATCCTGATTCCATGTACTCTTTGTGCGCATGGATCACTGCACGCGAACAGTTTATGCTGAAGCGCAGACGAAGCGACTTGACTTCAGTCTGTCCATAGAATACACTTGCGTTCTCAGGCCAGTACTGTGAATAAAGCACCTCTAGCTCCTCAATAAATTGATCATAACCACTTTTGTTGGGCTGGCGCTCACCGTGGGACAACAAACACTGCTCTAGGTTTTTGGCCACACTGAAAAAAAACTGCTTTAATCAGGGCTTTGTCACTGGCTTTTCCTTCAGTAAGCATAACGTCAAGAAAAGAGTTGCTCTCGATGCCCCTCTTGCTCAGCTCAGAAAAGCTCCGACATCGCTTCAAATACTCTGACTGCACGACAAATATCTTTGTGACCCCAGATTATTGTAGTATCTCTTTTTGCAGCTTAAGTGAAAGTTCAGATAATTCCTGCAATGCATCATACATCATACTCAGATTTTTCACAGAAGCATAAGAACTTATGCGTCACTCAAGACCATTGTACATTTGCTTAATTATGCCATCACGGGTGAGATCTTCTGATGCTGACTTAAAATGTCTATGAATTGCTGGATAGTTTTTTCAAACTGCTTCCACGGCCCTAAAACTGGAGGCCACCCACCGACTATATAGCCTGTCCCAAAGTGTCTTCTTTAGCTTTTTTAAGTATGTTTTTTTGCTGCTAAATGACTTCTGGTTCAAGCATATTCATTTTTCAAGTGCTTATTGCTGCTTTGTTATGTCAGAGGTAAAGAAGATATTAGGCCTGTTATGAAGCCAGTTACATTTCACCTGTCTTCTCTGGTCCTAAAGTCCCAACTATCCTGCATGTAGAAGAACCCAAACCTGATTTTTCAATTACAAGCCATGGATAGTAGGTCTGCTTGACCTTACTAGGAAGCTGCCCACATTGTTGGGCATCCGTCCGATCCAGACTTTTCTCCACTGAATTTACTCTCATCTTCGCTGTTTTCCTTCTCCACATCTCTGCAAAACCCCAGGCAACTCCTCGGGCAGTTCATCGCAGCTGGCTGCAGGCCCCTACCTGATTGGCTTGGCCGTCACCAGCACGCACCTGCGCCAGTAGTATCTCCTTCACCACTGCTTCATTTGCTTCAGTTCTCAGTTATTTAGCTGTACAATGAGAAGTCTTTTTTGTAAAAATGAAAGTAAATCAGACTCTCTTTTCAACATTTTGATTGCTGTTATTTTGACAAATAGAAAGTGTTGGTTTGATACGTGATATAGGCCATATAATATTATTATAATGTTGTCTATTATAATGTGTTGTCTTTGGCTGGAGCTCCGAACTGACCTCCTCAACAGAGGCTTCATCTTATTAAAATCAATAAAAACCTATGTCTTTGTTAACTCCTCACTTATATAAGGGGGATTTTTGGAGGTTTTGTTTGTATGTGAAGTCAGATATAAAGAGATGAAAGAAGGATGTCAGACTCATCATCTTCCCCCTACCGCATCTATGGTTAGCCTGTGAGATGGCAGAGGGTGGAGAGCTGAGCCTCTGTGCATTCTGCCGGAGTTTCAGCGTGGGAGTTTCAATGGGTGATTGAGTTGAAAACACACCCCAGACACAATGATTTTTTCTCCAAGTGAAGAGTAGAAGTTTTTCTGCTGTTTGAATAACCTTTTCTCTCTTCCTCTTGTTTTTCTCCATCTTCTTCAGTGTCCAAATGGAGGTAGAGAGCCAGTGTAATGATTCCAGACAAGATGCCTTTGTACATATGCAAACTCCTGTTTCCATGGAGACAAAGTCAGCATTGCCTTGGCGTGGCCATGTGGAGTCGTGCTCAGGCCTTTGCCTTCCACCGGAGTACAACAATCCCATTCTCACCACCCGAAGCCTGAAGAGGCCCGGTCGCCGTCAGAGCCAATCACCACCTCCCCCATTTCGCTCCTGCTCTATCCCCATCATTCCCTCAGTCCAGGGTCACCATGACAACGAAGTCTCATGTATGCAAACCAGCATCACCACAGCGATGTCAGTCACCTGCGGAACTACGCCCTGCAAGGATGAGCGGAGAGAAAAGACGGCACATGCCAGGCTGTTTTCTGCGTCCTGCTCGTCGGCCGTCGGACAGCAACATGATGAAGTGGCGCTGCTGCTGGAGGAGGCGCAGGAGCAGCTCAGGGCATTGGCACTGGCTCACAGGAAGCATGAGGAAGGTGGGATCATCAGTAATGGAACAACAGCTGCACAGGTGGAGGCCAGAGAAACTGTTTGCTTCCTGAACCTTAATGGAGGAAGCACTGGGGGGCTTAGCTGTAACGGACCCACACAGACCCAGCTGCTCAGCCCGAGCCTATCACACAGAGACTTGTGCCCAATCGGCCAATGAATGGACAACATTAAAGACATTCAGTCTTGGTTTGACTCTGTTTGACAGATTCTGGTGTTCCATAACTGTGGAATTCAAATGGATATGCTGAACAAAGGGGGAAAAAATCTATAAAATCATATCAATGAAATGATATGATATGCATACTGTGTGGATAAAAAACATACAAACACTTCTCGAGGGGCCACCTTTTCACAGACTGACCGTATGGAAAAAGACGAAAAAGAAATATTTACATGCATTTATTAACAAAACAAGAGAAACACTTCTACTTAGACAAAAAGAAACCAAATAGTCTGTCAAATCCATGGTGTTTTTAATTGTAAAAAGAATATATAAATATATATATATATAAATATATATGGATATAAATATATGGAATTTAAAAAGTGACCAAGTAAAAAGTTGAAGAACACAAGAATGATGTTACTATTTTTCCGTTATTTTATTTTATTCCTTTTATTTGTATCAACTGTAATGTTTCGGTTCTGGCTCAGCCACGACAGAACTCTATCCGTGTCCCGCAGCACCTCCACGAGCCGTGAATCGGATCCTGCTAGGCCACAAGGAGTCAAACAAAAAATAAAAAAACATGGCCATCGAAGAAGGACCCTTTACAATGATTTTGAAAACTTTTACCCAGCCAAGAATCACAGTACAGTCCTCTGTGGTTACAACACTAAGGTTTCACGGCACAAAACAAAACTCCCAAGCTGTATGTGCGTATGTGTCTTACAAGCTGTAAGCCTTGTGAGAACATATTGTTGAAGTCAGCCCAGATGCCGACTCTTTGCTCATTGTTTGAAACCAATAGATTGTTTCTCTTTTTGTTATGAATGATATTTTCACACAGATGCACACAGACACTCACCTGTGCATTATGATGTTGGCTGGGTGTTTGGACAAAAATGGACAGATGGGGCATCACAGCAGCTAATCTGCTTCTTTTTTTTTTTTTTTTTTAAGTTTTCCATTTTTAGTTATTAAACAGTAATGCTGCTTTCTGGGATTGTTTGTGGGATGGGAGGGGGGGATGCCACATGGTTTTGGTATTGAAACAAGAAATAAATGTCTCTATGTTGTATCCTAATGTATGAATTGGAAGCTTTTGAATCTCTGTATGAAGTTACAGCCAAATGTTTCTGGTGTCAAAAAGCTTGAAAAAATCGTTGCAATTCTGGTTTTAAAAAAAGTGTTAAAATAACACCTGTTTTGGTTGATTGAGTTGACAAGTTGATCGCAGCCAGTCCACACATGCATGCTGAGAAACATCAGTCTGGTTTGCACCCACAGTACTCTTTCTAGATTCTCTTTTCAGACAACCTCAGTACTGGATGAGGAAACCTGACATTAGCATTTGCAAAGTATCTTGTGTCTTTAGTTGTTGCTACACTGTATTACATCCGTTTCATATGACAGGACTTCAAAAGTTTTATAAAATGCCGTTTAAATCACAAATTCAATATTTCATTGGTTTATGGACTGAAAGAAAAAATATGTCTGTGTTTATTCTGTCTTTTTCCAGATGTTTATTTACGGAATATGAGTATATAAATCAGGGGGAATGACAGTCTTGCTACAAAAATTACCTTTGGTTTATGGTTGGATAAAAATGGGCACTGAAGTAGAGAGGGCGGGTCGACAAGTAACTTGTTTTTCAAGCCTAGAATAAGCATCATGAATGTCCATGCAGCTGAACTGAACTGATATTAAAATCAAAACTTTTAAAAATGTCAAAATAACAAAGTTAAGCAATGTTAAACATCAAAAGTTGTGGATTTTACATCACATAAAATAGCTTAACTTCCCAAATCACTAATGGGATGGGGGCACAAGGTCACTGCTGGATATTTATTATTATTGACACTCAGAGCAGCCTTCCTGAAAGCTCCACTAGCACCCATCACATTATTTAGTGTCAGCCATGCTGTTCTGTCAATGTTACCATGGCTATAATCAGTCAGCCCATGATTACATCACACAACAGGAAATCCCGTCAGAGTCAAGTTTTCCTTCCATCTAAACAGAAAATCTACCTGTAATATCCCGAATTCACAAAAAGAAAAAGAAAAAATGCATAATTCTTTATTAAATAAAAAACAAAACAAAACAAAGAAACACTTGGTTGTTCAATAATTTAAATATTGAATAACAGCTTATCATCATCAGCTTCTCAAATCATTTCAGCATTTGTATTGTCCCAATTCATGTCAAAGTCAACTTCGAGCACTTTTAAAGATGTCTCCATTTGTTTTTAAAAAAAATAATTATAATTACGTTATATGATCTACATCAGGGGTTCCCAAGTCCGGTCCTCAAGATCTACCATCCTGCAACTTTTAGATGCAGCCCTTCTCCAATTTAGGCATATTCGAGAAGGGCTGCATCTAAAAGTTGCAGGATGGTAAATCCCGAGGACCGGACTTGGGCACCCCTGATCTACATTGTGTTCACAAATGGACAAATCATAATCCTTGTTACATGTTTTCTAGTCCTTTTCTTTCTTTCTTTCTTTTATTGTACCAGATTTAAAAAAAAAAAACACATTGAGATTAAGATCTCATTTTTATGGGGGACCTGGCTAAAGAGCTCGGTAGCACACATCCCAAAAAATAATACATATTCAATAAAAGATTTACGAACAGTGAATATAAAATAATAATCCAAAAAGTGAACATGGACTTTGTGTTGGTCAGGAAGTTGCTGCAACTTCTGCATATGGAAAACTTGGTCAAATACACCCCATTTTTAATCCTCGTACAGGTACATCCCAGAATCAAATCCAGAATATGAAGGTGAACAGCACAATGGCTCAACACAATAAAGACTGCAGAAGGATAATGTGTTTCTTTGAAAAATATGTTCATTACCTGCATTTGAAACATTACAGATTACACCATGTGTCGGTTTGTCATCTGTTTGTCTAGTCCTGTGCTAATAATTGCAGATGTAGGAAGTGTAGCAACATGCCAGCTGAGTTAGAAATAATCCACTGTAAACATTTAGAAAGGTAATGATGCTTGCACACCTGTAGTTACCTGAGGCTAAGATGCTGATGGATTTTTCCTGCATTTGCCTACAAAGGAAAACCAGTTGAATCTGGCGAAATGAAAATGGTAAATGGTCTGTATTCACGTAGCGCTTTACTGTACCTGGAATGATACCCAAAGCACTTTACAGTATACATCACATTCATCCACTCACACACACATTCACACACTGATGGCGGAAGCTGCCATGCAAGGTGCTAACTACGACCCATCAGGAGCAATTTGGATTTTGGTGTCTTTCTCAAGGACACCTCGGCATGAGCTCGACAGGCCGAGGATCGAACTGGCAACCCTAGAAATGAAGTAAAATTGTCAAAAATACCTAATACAAAATGAAATGCTGTCATTAAGGAATAAATAGTTTTAAAGTGTAATGAGAGTGGGATTAAAATATGATGTTTTGATGGAAATCAGTGCGACAATTTCAAGGGAATAATGGAAAAAAGAGTAGAAAATTCCGATGTATGACGATGTTACAGCAGTTTTTTCTGCACGTCCTTTTTTGCCACAGAGGGAGTTTCTGACGCTACAGTACATATAAAATACAAATGGAATAGAATAAATTTTGTTAATGATCTTGGACATATGCAAGTGTCTACTCATCCCCAAAGACTCATACCTCTAATGTTTAGCATATACATATAGTTTTTTTTATTAATTTTTTAATGAGCCAGTAATTCAAATATTCTAGCTTTCAAAGGGTTGAAATCCTAAAAGTGATTGAATGCTTGGTATTTTTGAGCAAGATGGAAGTTTCTTAATTGATTTATGAAAAAATAGGAAAAAATATTTATATATGACGATTTTATAGCAGGGTCACCAATGGGTGCTAAATTTGAGGAGGGCAAAATGGTTAAAATTATAATATGCTGTTTTGATAGCAAATGAGCCAGAAAATATAGAAAAAAATATAACTGGCCCTTTAAGCATCTATTTGTTTAATCTTAAAAGTTTAATTTCATAACATAGTAATATTAATTTATGATGAATTTGAGACAGATGCTTGTCTACACACACACAAAAGAAAACAATCAGGTTTGAGCATCTGCAGTTGTTTTTATGTTTTTATTTATTTAAACAATGCAAATATTATTCACCTGGTTTTTCACCATTAACAAAATGCTGTTTAGAAAAGAAAAGAGCCTTACAGAGTCAGAATATGCACAAGCCATGCCCTAACAACAAACATTCATTTCCATTTATATTGACATGAGTTATTACGGCATCTTGAGAAAACTGCAATTACTTTAGGCATGCAGGTACTTGAGTACAATACACATCCGAGTATCAGTAATTACACTAGAGAGGAGAGAGAAAAACTAATTTAATGCTGTTGTCACTATTTTCCACTCTAAACATCTCTGAATTACTTTGAATGAGCGAGCAACTGAACTGTTCACTGCACAACTTCAGTCCAGCTGGTTTATAATGACAAACAGCAGAGGAAGAAGAATGAGGATGTGAATTTGATTAGAAAAATAGATTGGGTTCTCTCTTTATTAGTCACAGATTTACAGAGCATATCTGTCTTTCATCATTACAGTCACATTTTTCAAAGTGTACTGAAGCATGAGTGGGATTTTTCATGCACACAAATGGAAGTCCTATGATATGCTTTGCCATGAGGACTTTATGGATAAAAGACCCCTCTTGATAATGCATTACATTTGTCTTTATTTTTCAATTTGCGGATTTTATGCAGCCATGCTGGATCTGACAAGAGGATTTGGGGGTGGTAAACAAAAGAAAGAAGATAAAAGAGAAAAAGAGAGTGAAGAGGAAAAAATGACAAAGATATACCAGATATAAGGTAACAGCATCAGCTGTTCAATCTTGGCAGAAAAAAACAAACGACCAGCTGCAACACCTGGAAACTGAAAAACAAAACAACAACAAAAAAAAAAAATCACCAGCAACACCTTCAAGAAAACAAAACTGACAATCATCAGAAGCACCAATGAGTAGACAGACAAGCTGTAGGGAAAAAAGTCATCATCACATCAACCGAAACATCAGCAACACAAAGAAAAGCATGAACATAACAGTAGTTCTTGTGATCAAACCCACAGGACGACACAGTGACTGTCTCCGCATTCAGGTTAGTAAATAACAGGAATGAATAGTGATCAGTGATTGTGCAAAATATGACCTGGCCACCGCAAAGATCAAAAACATCCCTGGGGCCCCGGGACTCAGGAGACCCCTAAGAAAACATTTTCCAGTAAGCCTGCCACTAGGATGACCACACATATACCTAGAGGGCACCAGAGCAAAGTCTCTGCCAAAGCGCCTTGCAGTAACGAAGCACAAGCCCCAGGAAGCCAGAGATGGCGGCCACTGACCCTGCCAAGCACTGGCCTCAGAGATGGACAGAGCGCAGGCCCATGGCCCCAGGAGCCCAAGAGCAACCCACCTCCCCATTCCCCAGGAGGACCAGGTCCCCCCGGACAGCTACCCAATATTATAACCATTCAAATAAACGAGCTGGTAATTATTGTGAATGAGGCTGCAAATTTAAATGGATATTAAACATATTATTTAAACTTTACCTTCTTGTCCAAGTATTGTCACTCTGATCGAAACTAAAAAAAGGCAACTACCAAACCTTAGACTCTCCAAGTGGCAAAGAATGTTTGTCTCCCAGTTATGGCCCACAGTTTACTTTACACCGTGTTTGAAACTAAGTTGTGGTCTTGACTCAAGGCCATCAGTGTGTGAATGTGTGTGTGAATGGGTGAATGTGAAGTATAATGTAAAGCACGTTGGGTATCGTTCCAGGTACAGTAAAGCGCTATATAAATACAGCCCATTTACCATTTAGTGTAGCTATCTAAAAAAAGGATCTAGAAAGTGGCAGTTCAAAAGGTGACACCACAAAGGCCACAAATGGCATGAAATAACTGCTGTCCTGCAACAGTGGGAAGAATCCATTGTGCATTTAACAAACTTATGGTTTGCCTACACCTGCCTTTCAGAAATGTTATTCTTTTGCATTACATGAAATGTACACAAAGTGTGCTCAAAAAGAGGAAAATAATTATGTCTTGAGGCTTCAAAATTGTTTCACACTTACAGTTTTATTCACTGAAAATGTCACATTGCACAACTATTAGATGTTTTGAAATGCATCTAAGAAAACGGGACTTGCTCAACAGTGGTGTTATAGATGGACTGTCATGTAAAGAAGTCAGGTTCATGTTCCAGCAACTTCTTACATGTATACTTAGATGTCAGTGTTAGTTTAAGACAGTAAAGTTAATTAATACATGCTTTCAGGTTTCCAGCAAGTTTCCATAATACTTTCCTTTCCAAAACAGGCGTTGTATAATTCTGTCACAAAGTGCATCTTGCGTTAAAATTAGGGAAATATCATCATAAAAAGGAAACTCAGATTCATACATGCATGTGTCAGGTATGCTCGTTAAATCTTTACCCAAACGGAAAGGGGTCTGTTTTGCTGGGGGTATATTTTAGAGCCATGGATTGGATCCACTGGGCCACTTAAAGAGAAAGGGATTACATTTGTACTACCACCCAGACAACAATATTCCTCATTCAATGGGCCAACTGCTCATTAAATGGTTAATAAAGGACAAAAATCTTGTGATATCCTTCATTATCGGATCTAAACCCAGTTGGACATCTTTGGGACACTTGTTATACAGCTCTTTTCACCATTAATATCAAAACATTGAACACATGAATATCTTTCATAAGAATTGTTTTCAATACCTCCAGTGAAATTGAACAGTAGATTTGATGTTTATGTGCACTGAAAACATTCACAGGAAAACGCCTTACTAAGATTTTTCTATGTTCATTTTCCCATTGTCAGTATGCATGCACAGGCATTCACTTAGCAGTTCCAAAGTTCAACATGTGACTGCCGGCATTCATTTCCCCTCATTTTCCTAAACCTAAAAGCAAACCTAAAAGCAGATTCATGGCCTGCACTGCAATTTTGCTGCTTCAGCTCTATGCAGTCACACAGCAAAAAATGAGGCATTTATGACCATCAGTGGAGTGTCTCCCTAGATGTGTGAGTATGAGTGTGTGTGAGACTGATGGCAGGGAATAGAGGTTAGACCATCAGGCCAGAGAGATAAGAGCTACAGCTTGATCCCTCAAAAGCACTGCACTGCCAGACCAAGCAAACCCATCAGACCTTATCTGAACTGCATGCTACAAACAGTGTCAATGAGGCTAGATACTGTGAGCATTGGTGTGTGTTAATCTTAGGTTGTGTGCATGCATGCTTGTATGTAAACATTACTTTCTTTATCATTTGTGACGTAAGCCTTCCCGTCGCCACAGAAACCCCTGCAGCCTGAACAGCGACACATCCAGATAATAAGCACAGTGAAATATAGAGCAATGACTTTTTCCTCTCAAAGGTGGTTTGAACTGGATCAAATCAGAGAAAGCTAACACAAATCAGAGACTGAAATAGAGCAAGGCAATGAAAACCTTTCAGCATGACTGTAATTTGGGCTATTTCCATTTCCAAAAGCAGGATTCTGGAGAGTGACAGAAAAGCTAATACTTGTGAGAGATACAAGACCCCTGGGTGGAACGTCTCTGCCAAAGTGCATGTTTGCTAGTACAGTATGCGACTCTTCATGTGTTTGTTTCATGTTAACATCCTCCAAACTCCCTACGAAGTCCTTATTTTTTCCACTTTCAGTCATGAAGAAATATTTAAACAAAAATGTCAAAACACATTTTGTGGAAGAAAAAAAAATAAAGCAACACCCACAAATATGAGACACTTTAAATAGACTGTGCGGTTTATTTCTTTCATTTACAGGCTATGTTTGCTGGTGTCAGGACCAGCCAGGAGCAAATGTATTTGCATCTGCAGATCCACTAATCTTCAAACGGTTTCAGGAACACAGCAGACCTATAATGAGTGGTTACGGGGCACATCTAGTAGGACATGCTTGCATAACGCTAAAAATGGGAGTATGCATGTGGCACTGTAATTATACCTCAGCATGTTGCGTGAATGTGTCGCATGAGTTAATGCATTCACTTTGAATACTTCATGTGAGCTGCAGTGAGGAGTTTTCCCAAATCAGGCAGTTGGCTGAGTTATCATGGTAGCTCGGGGTTTGTTGGTTGAAATGTTTGGGAGTTTGTTTGTTTTTTTGTAGTTGTTGTTTTTGTTGTTTTTTAATAATCTTGATATGAAACTCTGTGTATGTGTGTGTGTGTGTGTGTGCGTGTGTGTGTGTTGAATNGTGCGTGCGTGCGTGTGCGTGTGCGTGTGTTGAATTGCTTGTTAACATAAATACCTAATCAGCCAATTACATAGAAGCAGCTCAATACATTTTGTCATGTAGTAATGGTGCAGACAACTTCTGGCAGTTCAAACTGAGCATCAGGATGAGAAAGAAGGAGGATTTAAATATCTTTGAACGTGACATGTTGTAGGTCTGAGTATTTACTAGGATTTTCACACACAACCATCTCTAGGCTTTACAGAGAATGGTCCGAGAAAGAGAAAATATCCATTGAGTAGCAGCTGTCTGGACCAGAATGTCTTGCTGATGTCAAAGAAGAATGGACAGACTGGCTGGACATGATAGAAAGGCAACATGAACTCAAATAAGCACTGGTGCCAACCAAGGTCTGCAGAAYAKCATCTCTGAACACACAAAATATCCAGCCTTGAAGCAGATGGGCTAAAGCAGTACAAGACCACACTTGGTGCCTCCTGTTAGCTAAAAACAGGAAACTGGGGCTAAAATTCACACTGACTCGCCAACACTGGACAATAGAATATGGAAAAATGTTGCTGGTCTGATGAGTCTCCATTTCAGCTCCACTTTCAGATGGTAGAGTCAGAATTTGTTGAAACAAGATGAAAGCATGGACCCATACTGCCTTGGATCAAAGATTCTGTCTGCTTATTGTGAGTATTACATTGAGCTTTTCCACCATTTTAATGACTGGTTCTCATCTGTTTTTGGCTTCTGTGAGTGGTGATATTTTATTATGTGATTCACCCTGCATAACAATGCTCACTACAAACACTTCACAGACCACAGGGTGGGAGCCTGGGAAGGTTGGGGTTCATTTCTCACACCATGCCTTTACTGACAGCAACATGCAGTCAATTCAAACTCAAATCCTGATTTATCTAAGAACATTTGATTTTCCAAGCACAAATAGAAATCATAAAGCACTACTTAGACATCCTTAGTGTCCCCTTTTCTATATTACCCCCGCTTTTTGTTTAAGATACTATTTAGTTCCAGCGCAGAACAAAAATAAAATGTAGTAAATGTAAAGATATATAAACTATAAAAGTTTCTAAGAACATGTTCTGTTGCAAGTATGCATTGTTCTGGATTAAACCACATTTGGATTTAACTCACTGTTGTCAACTTATCAACTCTCTCACTAGAATTTTGGATCTCCTCTGCAATGTTTTTGTTAAAAAAGAGACAGCTGCGCATCTAATGACTTTCAGGAGAGTCATGATTGCTGCCCTGTCTGCAGGAATATCTCACTCAGCTTCCTCCTGCCTCAAACCTTTAGGAAGAGACAGTAGTGCTTCCAAATGCAAAGTGTTCTAGTGAATCTTTTAAAAGGCTGAGGACTGTGTGAGACACAAATGCAACACAAATCACAGCACAACCATTTTAGCTTGTTGCAGCACAACCTCTTTAACTTGCACGAGTGATGATATTTGTCAGTAATGCGGCAATTATAAAAAAAATAAATAAAAAAAAAAAAGAAGAAAATAAAATCTGAAATTATTTTCCAGTTCTTGTATTTCTGGTGTTCTTTGGTACTTAAAATTTAAAGATTGAAATCAATAAATAAAAATTATTGTGCAAGCAAATTTTAATACAATCATGATAGGGGTTGTCTGCAGAATATGCAGTGGGAGGTGATTTAAAACACTGAACATGAAATTAAAAATGAATTGCTTTGAGAAACATGTATTGAGGCAGAAATATGCTCCTCCTGTTTGCTTAATTGTTGAAACTGATGTGATAAATTAGTAAAAGTTTCCCAAAGCAGAATAACTATCTCAAGGTCAGCAAAAATCCCTAACAGTGCTGCTTCTTCATCAGTACTTCATCTGAATTAATAAGGTCTATTTGCATAGAATTACTTTCACCTCATGTGATTTTCAAGGGAAGCTTTGGCGCAATATTATGAGATAAGAAAAGAACAAGTTTTCTGTTTAAAAGCAGAAGTAGTATTTTTTTGTTCTTTGGTTAAATCAGTAATTGTTAGGAACACATATAGTTCCAATGTGTTTCCCATTCCTTTAAACCAGTGTTTCTCAGTCCTGGTCCTCTGGGACCACTGGCCTGCATGTTTTAGTTCTTTCCAACTCCAGCACACCTGATTTTGATTAATTGAACTGCTTGTTAAGTTCTTTGCAAGCTTGCTAATGAGCCATTCATTTGAGTCAGGTGTGTTAAAGATGGACGCCTCTAAAACATGCAGGGCAGTGGTCCCCAAGGACCAGGATTGAGAAACACTGCTTTAAACGTTTAATGTTTTTGTGTCAAATATTTCTGCTGCTTGATTTGTTGTTTTTATGGTCACACGTGCATCCGCGATTTAATCAGGAGAAACACTTTTTCTCCTTTATTTCTTTATTTGACATAATGCCAACATTGCTCCGGTCTAAGAGGTTTCTTTATTTATTTATTTTTTCCCTCAATCTTGAAGCTTTATTTCCAGTTGTTCCGCCTGGGATCTTGTAATCCTTGACTGAGGACTGAGGATAGAGGAGGCATGTCAGGCCAGATGTGTCTAGTGATGGTTCTCTGACACCCAAGACTTCAAAACATGCACAGCAGCTCATGAAGCAAATGTATCCAACCGCTGTGCCGAAGCATGGTTTGGTAACGTCACAGATGTTTAAAGCACTGATGAGTGACGTCATAAAAACCATGGGTTATGTGTCACAGGGTAGACTATCCCTATTTTGTGCTGTTCAATTAAATGTCTCTTTTTTATTTATTTTTATTTTCTTTTATTTATATATTTTTGTAAGTAGGCAGGTTTTGTTGAGTCCAAAAATTGTGGAAACTTATTTGTTAATAAAAAAATATAAGTATATTTTAAAAAAAAAAACCTTGGAGCTAGTTATACAATCCCAAGCACATTCTCTTTGTACACACATGAACCTCTACCAATGAATACTTTGCATACTTTACACCATTTGCATGAGAAAATGACATCAGGCTGTATTAGTGGAGCACATATCATGAATATAGCAGCACCATTTAAGTGTTTCATAAGACAAAATACATTAAATGCATGTGGTGAAATCAGAATGACCAAATAAGAATGCTGTAACATGCAAATTGCATTTTATTTTATGGATGTTCAATATGAGTACTGTTATTGAAGCGTTGATATGCCGTTACTAGCTGTATCCAGGAAGTGTTTTTTGGCACCTGTGATGTCTAAATGGGGCATCGCATGTTAATCCTTCTCTTTAAGCTGAAATGAAGGTTTATTTTGTGCTTTGTCAACAACAGATTTAGCAAAGTCATACTTAGCTGATAGTGGTTTAAAGGATGGCTCTGATGCAGCAGTGTCCCATTTTGTTAACTGCCTGACATCTTGCTTCCTCTGTCCTCTCGTCTGTCCTCGCTTCCTCCACTACATCCAAACAGAGGAGTTGAGTGGTAGAATCAAGTGCAAACTGCCACACACCTGCATTGTATTAATCATCATATCCCTCCTTATATATACTACCAGGTTTGCTGTGGTTAAAAGCCAAAGCCTTTTCATTGTGTTACTGTTCAGAGCTCTGCTGAATTTTGCCACACATTTATATCTGGGTTTCTGGGGGGAGTTCTTGTTCAACCTACCATAAAGATTTTTTTTCCTTCCCTTTGCCTATGCCTGCCTCCCACTTGTTACCCTGCAGTTGTGGCCTTTCTTCATACATTTCTCCCAACATTTTGTGACAGCTTCCTACCAGTCAATTACCTTCCTACTCACCTTGAAAAAAAAATATTAAATACAATTAGGCCATCTACGTGTATCAGTATCATCAAAAAGGTTTAATAGGCTAATTTTATTTGGTATCCTATTCTTTTCTTTTTTCCTGTTAAAAATCACTAAATGTTTTTTTTTTTTTTAAATAAGACAGAAAAACTATAAAAGTAGAAATATGTATATAAAATTTTAGAAACAGTGTTCTACAAGACTTTAGCAAGGAAATTATCTGTAAGTAAACTTTAAATTTG
>CM047990.1:27967969-27979838 GCA_026261665.1 Melanotaenia duboulayi | reverse complement strand
TGAAAAATGTGCATTGACAAAAATATTTTAGTTTGGCTTTCGTTAACAAAATTAACACTAGTCTGGTCCCTCCCCTAGAGACCTGATTGCCATGGGTGACTACCAGGGGCATAAAGCCCCCAACAACATAGCTCCTATTATCTTCAGGCCACACAAACTCCTCCACCGTGGTGCGTTCTGGTGATTTTTTAGATGTTCATTTAACCAACTTCCTCTGCTACAGCAAAGAAACAAACTTGATGCATTTTTGTACAAATAACATCTTTGTGCTGCTGATAGTTAAGAGAAAAGGGCTGCAAATGACAGCTTGAAATGATTTGATAATGTACCTAATAAGCTCAGCTTGTGTGACATCCTCAGTAATATGAAAAGATGATAACAGGCCTGCAGCTGAGTCAGTTCCTGGCCACTTAACAAACTGAGGAGAAAGGAGCTTAATTTACCCCAAAGCCAACTGTTACATTAATGGATACCTAGATTATCTACATAACTTTTTCTTTGCTTCAGTTTTTCTAACAATGAATTAAAATGTAAAGCTGCAGTAGTGACAGGACCCTCTAGTGGCAAAGGATGGAAACAGCAAGTTGTGTCAGGGCTCATTTGTGTTCCTTTTATATACATAAAAAGGTGCATCAGTATTAAACATTGTCAAACATCACTGCCCAGAAACATTATTTTCTGTGTTCAGTTACAAACTGACTAAAATACTTAAAGACAATTGTTTTCTGATCATAAAGGAGAACACGAAAAACATCTTCTTAACTTTCTTATTCTGTCTGAACAGACTACAGACAGCCTCAAGGGACAAAACACACTGTTTTATTGTAATAAATCTCACAAGCAGAAGGCTGCTTAACCATTTCTTATAACAGAATGTCACAGTATAGTAATGTTTCTTGATTTTCCGACAATAAAACAATAAAGTTCAATATCAGGTCATTAAGACTGATTTCTGAAGTAATTATGAATAAACAGGGAGTCCATAATTATCTGACTGCTTGTATTCATTGATGATAATGAAAATTGCGGATGCAACACACAGTGATGAATCGTGATGCATCGCTGAATCAAATCAAATTGTTGACAAGATAATTGTAATCAAATCATGAGACCAGTGAAGACGCACTGCCCTACTGCCCACACGCTCCCATGCATGCTTTATGTTGACATGGTTGTTAGACAATACATCCACTAGAGGGCAGAGCACTTTGGCGTTTCAATCTAAGTTTACATAATGTAAGTAACAGCAGTACACGATAACAAACATGGCAGCAGTGGAGGAGATCATGATAATGCACGTTCAGCACAGTAGATGATGAAATAGCTTAAACTCCTTAAAAATTTGGAAATTTCAGCTATCATATAAAATATAGATTTAAAATAACCCTTTTATCACACACAACTGTTGTAGAAAAATAAAGTCAACAGTGCAAATTAACCAAACAAAAGCAAAACCTACCATCGGTTGGCTCTTATTCACATTCGTTGGCATTTTTGCCCCCAAAACCCTCTGAAAGAAGAATATTGATCTCATCACACTGGTATCGATCGATACAAACACTAGCCTTGGTTTGGATAATATCGATATTTGGATCAATCCGCCCAGCCCTAGTTATTACCCCTGGTGTGATACGCAGCTGGAACATCTAATACTGTTGTACTTCTTAACCTAAAACATGTTAGACAAAGTAAACTCAAATGATATTAAAGTCTCTAAAAGTAGGGAAATAAACCGAATTTATGGTGTTTACTTTTACACAGTCGACAAGCAGTATTACTGGATTATTACCTGAGCAGATATTTTCCATTTGGAACAAGGGCAGATCAGTGGAGTGAGACATATTTGCTTCAATATTCTCCAAACAGTCTTGTTGTTCTCAACATTGAGACAAATGACAGTGACTCCACATGTGCAGACACAATTGTTTGGATCAGCTCACTGGATGTGTCAGACAGCGTGACAGTTCTGTGCAGTGAGGACTTTGTTTTTCCATCTGCCTCTGCACTTTTCTTTTTTTTCACCACATCATTAAGAAGTCCAAACAGAAGCAGAGGAAGAGGCAGAGATGTCAGTGACAGCTTTGCAATGCCAACAGCTCCTGTGGCGTAAACATGTCGGAGAGATGCTCTGTCAACATGCAGGACAGGCAACAGGAGACGTCCACTTTAAAGAGGATGACTCTCACTGCCCGCGAGGCCTAATGAGAAGATAAAATAAAGACTAGTGAGCTCCTCTGAAACATCAGCCATGTGGCATAATGTTGACATCAACACTTGTGTTTCAATTGTCCCTTGTGATTTCACATAAACATTATAACCCTGTGTTGCATAAGCATGAAAATATTACCTAAATCACCAGTAGATCTTACACAGGCCATAGGAACAGGCAAAAAGAACTTAATTCAACTAAATCATTAAAAACATATGGTTCTTCCTTTATTATTAAAATTTATTCAGTAGTGAGTGTCTGCAATGGAAAAAGCATGACTCTATAAAAATATACGTGAAGTTAGAGTCAAATGTTTTTTAGTCATTGGAAAGATTATCAGATAGGCAGATTCTGATCTTCACAGCAGATGTGTGGAACAAGCATATTGTGGCATGAACAAAGATGATTTCTCAGGTCCTCGGAACAGAAAAGTCTATGCTCATCTGTCAGGAGGCTGGAGGAGTCCAGATTTCTCTTTTCAAGTCCGATTGCTAATGATGATCCGGGAAGAAACGTTGAGGCTGCTGAAAACACATTTTGTGGATGAATGAATCCAAGAAAGAACTACTTGGTTGAAATGAAATGCATGTTTTAATAGAGAAACAATACATTTCACCATTAAAATCCTATCATGACATAGATTTGCTGGATTAAGTTGAGGAAATGTATTAAAACTTTTTTTTTTCTTTTGTTTTTGTTGGGTTTTTTTCTTCTTCTTTTGCCATTGGATCCCCTAAATCAGGGCTACTAGATTTGGTCCCACGAGGGCCACAGTCCTGCTGGTTTTTAATGTATCCCTCTTCCAACACACTTGACTGAAATTAAATGAATCCAACAGCCTATTAGGTTCTACACACTGACTCAANTGAAATTAAATGAATCCAACAGCCTATTAAGTTCTACACACTGACTCAAAAATGTGAGTCATGTGTGTTGGAGCAGGGACACATTGAAAACCTGCAGGTCCTGTGAGACCAAACTGAGTGGTCATGCTTTATATTATTTTGGTTATACACAGTTTTAATCATAAAATTATTTGGGTCAGGGGAGTCGAAGCTTTCCATGCATGTACATTTTTTGCACATTCTTAGAGGAACTGGTGGACCCTGAGGGACTGGCATGGATTGCATATTTAGCCACAAGGTTTGTTTAAGCAATCAAGATAAAAGCAACGTTAAACCCATCACCACATTCTTCCTCTCAGCTCACAACATACCACTGCTTGGCAAAGAGCTCTTTGCATTACTTTTCAATGCACAGTTGCTTCCTTTTCCATCATTCTTTGATGCGCAGGGAACACATTTAAAAGTGCATCTTGTTTGACTGCATCCACCTTTAGCTCATCATATTACAGCAGTTTTTAACAACACTCGTGTCAGAGTGGGGTTGGAGGATAACGACAGAAACTCTAAACATGGGATGCAACGTAAAGACCATCTGTTGAAATTAGGTTCGTCAGTTCCTTTCTTTTCATTCAGAGACATTAAAATATCTAGGTCAGGGTAATTAGGTATTAAAATAGGAAATTTTACTACTGAAAGTTTCCTTGACATTTTCCAAGTTGCCATAGCGATGTGTCCTCTGACAGGTCACCATCTGGGAAAAACCCTTCAGGTTTAACAAATGCCAGTGGGAGTATCTTCAAGCTGTAAACTGACATGAAGGGTTAATGGCCAGACACCATCATGTAAGGAGTTAGAGACTAAAACAACTTGCTCCAAACTGTCCACTTTGAGAACAAGAGGTAAAAAAATAAAACTAGAAAGAGAATGTGTTTTGTTTGTCTGTCCCAACTACTGTATAAGCATGTTGGTGCAACATGCCAAACTATTTAAAGATGACTCACAGCATCGGTTCGTGTAAATGGCTCCTTCTGAAATAGCAAAAAGGTGATAATTAATTTTGTTTTCAGTAGATTTGCTGAAATATTGTCCAACAAAAGTGTTTTTACTGTAGGTCTTTATCTAGAAATGTTCCATTGGTTTCCATCAAATTTAACTTTTTTAATTTTGTTATTTTATTTTATTTATTTATTTTATTATTTTTTTTTATTCTACAGGTTGTTCCTTTGAGTGACAGACAAAAAAACAACTTGTTGCAGTTATGATTAAATGGTTAAAGTGTTTCTGTATTCACAGAGTCCATGAAATCCCAATTTTTAGTAACTGAAAACATACACATTTAATATTATGCACTCTGAGTCATACAAGAAAAAGGCACATTTTAGAAATAACAAGCAGAGTAATGATGTATGACATAACAGTCTCAATCTAGAATCCCTGAAAGGTAAACAAGTTCACATTTTCCATTTTATTTGCTGCAACAACACTCAGAATCTATAGTCTGTATACTGTCTTACAATTTAATTTCTGATTAATAGCCTAAAACAGGCAACAAGACTCATCATAGCAGTGACCTGATGCTGTAATTGGATTCATTTATTCTATCCAACAGTCACAAAGAATAAATCCTAAAGCCCTGCCTTGTAATTGTTGCTCAGGCAGAGATCATAAAAAAAACTAACAGCTAAAATGTGCAATTTCTCTACAAAATGCTGTATGCTTTTAGCAGGTTCATACTTCTTTTGGGCCTGATCCTACTGGCTCTGAAGTGTTAATGACCTCCAACCAGTGCCTCTGGTGTTTAAACATGCCAGGCCCAGTGAGTGGCTTCACATTCTCCTCACAACTAAAGACTCTTTAGAAGTTTCTCTTTTTTTCATTCTTTTTCTTTTAAATGAAAACATTTTAGCAAAAAGCATGTTGTAATAGATTACATTTTCCCCCAAGCAATGTTGTCTTAGCGAATTTAATCAGTTAGATTATGTTAACAGAAGCACAACATTTTTACACTCTAAAGCAAGTTAATCTGCAAGGATGATGTCTACAAGGTGCAGGATTTTGACACAGAACACCAGCCTTCCTGTGTGGAATTAGTTTTTTCTTCCTGTGCATGTGTGGGTTCTTTTCAGGTGCTCCGGCTTCCCACTTTCTCCCTGTCTGCTTTCATTTGAAATTTAAGGTTTTGTTGATTGTGTTTGCATTCCATGGGCCCATCTTATTTGAGTAAGTTGTTGTACCCCAACACTCTGCCCAGATCCCTGAGGTGAGCTCAGCAGCTCTTGTTGGATGTCCTTAAAACCAAGCGAAAAACCAGAGGTAATAGAGCCTTCTCTGTGGCATCACCCACTCTGTCTCTCAGTTTAAGTCTAAAGTCAAAACACATATCTTCTCACTGGCCTCCAATGCTAACTAAATGAAGTATGGCTTGTTAATTACATTTGTCTGTATGTAATCTGTGATTGCAGTTGTTTTTGTGAATCGCTTTGGTCACTTGATGCTCGTTATGGCTGAAAAAGGTCTTCCAGTTTCCTTTCTTCAATCATTCAAATCGTGAAAGTGGTGAAGGTTACTTCAACATCACAAACAATGGAGAGTGAACCGAGAAAAGATGTTGAGAAAAGTTGAACCTCTTTTGAAATCAAAAGGAACAAAGTCAAAGCTAAGAAAAAATTCACAATTGTACAATAATTGCTAGAGCAAAATATAATATGAATAAACCTAAGAACCATAAATCCTCAAACGCACGTCTTCTAAAATTATAAAATATATCAAAGTAAATAATAAGATGAAAATAAATCTTTTTAAAGATAATGAGCATAATTAGACCTAAAATTCAATTTCTAAAATTGAAAGAACACGGTGCTTAAGAACCTGCATTAAAACGGTAAAATATTAAAACACATCATCATCACTTACACTAGCCTCAGCCTCATCATGACATCTGATAAGATGCTATCATGTGACACAGGAGACAGCCAGAAATACACCTGGGCAGGTTTTTGCACATACTTTTATTTCCTGAAAAATTAAAACAAAATGCATGTTTTAACCTGATGTTTTGACTGATATCAAAGTATCATCTCCAGAGTATCAATACGGCCATCTTTACTTTGATCTGCTTGGTGACTAGAAACTCACCTGAAGCACCGGATAGTTTGAGATACTAGGGAACTAACCTGATGGGTAATTAAAAGCTTAAATCTTTGCTGGACAACATATAATACACAAACTGTTATCTAAACTGTGAAAATACTCTTTTTGGTGTGTTTGTTTCCCATTCGGATGTTCAAAGAAAACCAGAAAATGAAAAAGTGGGTGAATGATGTGCTTTGAGTCATATAACCTCTTAGGGGGGGAAACAAAATTTTTATGCTTTAAATTTTGGGGGGAAAAAAGTTCTGGAATCCAGTTGTTTTTGACTGAATGGAAGCAACTAAGAAAGAATGGTGAGGACTTTATTTTCTTGCAGTCATTTCATGCAACTGTGAAGTAAAAGGTGAACCAAGATTTCTTTCTTCAGATGCTTATCAGCATTCCTGAGCATCGTGTGAAGCACATTATCTATATTATCCACCTAGGCCACCACATGAATTCAGTCCTTTTAAATCTAGTCCTGCCTTTTACATGACAATATTAAATCTGTTTAGAAGCACAAGCACTGACATAAAATAGTTACTGCAGCAACTGCGTCACCAACAAATGTAAGGAAAAAAGGCAAATCTGAGATTATTACAACAGCAATCTTTTTTCTTTCCCCATGGCAGTTTGCAGAAAAACATTAAGCTTTATGGTTTATAACACCATACACGAAGGCTCCAAAAAACACCGGGTGTCAAGCAATCAATATTTAAAGCAATAAACGTTTCTACTTTGCAGAATGCGCCTCCTGCATAGAAGTTCAGCAGCCGTTAATCTTCAACTCAAGTTGCCTTGGGGATCAACTGTCACAGCAACGTTCAGGCACTTAGAGGTGAAATTGTATTTTGAGGAATATTAGAGTAACACACCAGATTGCTGCTAGCAAAGGGGCGAGAAGAGCAATACACAAAATGATAATCTTTGAATTTAGTTGCTACAAAACCTAAAATATGCCAAGCTGTAAACCAGCTCATTCTTGTTATTCTTGAAATAAAATCTTTGGGCCGCTGCTGAGCATTAATACCTCCTTCTGTACATTGTATCACCTTTAGGAGCTTGGTTGACGTGCACACAGAAGACTACAAATGCTAGCTTAACAGGTGGGGTGGCTGTAAAGTCTTATCATGAAAAACCAACTTCTAGGACTGTTTCTTGTATAGCTGTTGTTCAAATGTCAAAACAACCCATTTATTGATGTAATGATAACAATTTCTATGGCATTGGTTTGTTTGTGAAGTAAGTTATAAACACCAACTAAAAATACCAACTAACGTGTCACCAGCTACAGGGTCGCTGAATAATTTCTTTTACCTGCCAACATGTAAACAGTTTCCACTCTGATTTGTTTTGGTTTATGTTTTTGTTCATGAAATTGTTAATTGAAAACTGTGTTCTCTAACTCTCTAAGCCAGGGATCTGCAACCCATAGCTCTGGAGCTGCAAGAGACTCTTTGGACCTTCCATAATGGCTCTTTGACTAAAAATAATACAGAACCAACCAACGTTTTTAAAAATAAATATCATGACATAAGCAATTATTCTGTTTTTTTTCTTTTTCAATAAATAATTACATTACATTTCCACACCATAATGACACTAAAAGTACTAACAATATTNATTTCCACACCATAATGACACTAAAAGTATTTATTATATTTAGATCTATTTTTCTTGTCATTATTGGAAAACACAGGCTTTCGTTTTACATCATTTTCAACATATATCTACAGCAGAAAAGATATCTATCCTCATTTTGCAAAGGTTTTTTGTTTTTCTTTATCTTAAAATCTAAAACTAGAAATCAAAATTATGGTTCTTCAAAAGAAGAACACAAATTTCCTATACTAGATTTTTAAAAGAAATTACAAGTTCTCTTGTTTCATAAGGTTGTGCAGTGTTTGTGGCTTTGCTTTAGTTTTATTTAGCTGGGCTGAGAGCAAAAGTGTCTCTTTGGATTGTAAAGGTTGCAGATGCCTGCTCAAGGCCAACAGATAGAAGCTTTTTCAGGAAACCTTGAGACTCCGGCTCCTAAAATCCCTTACCCAATTCATAACCTTGGTGTGTTCATATACTCAGATCTGACTTTCAGCAGGCACATCAAAGCCGTCACCGAGGCAGATTTTAACCAACTCAAAAACATCAGCAGAATAAGGGTTTGCCTTCCAAAAAGACCAGGAAAAGCTAATCCATTAGTTCTTTTCTAATAGACTGAATTACTGTAATTTTTTTTGTCTAAACCTCCCAAAAGAGCATTAAATAGCTGCAGCCGATCTAGAATGGGGCTGCTAGAGTTTTAACTCAGACTGAAGGACCATTTTTCTCTACGATAACATCTTCTGCATCCATGCAATTTGATCCATTTTCAGAGAGTGCACGGATACATAGCTTTACATAGCAAAGAGTAGAACCACTGGAAATTGCAGTGGCAGTGTTGAGCAGTTTAGCTGATGTGTAACCAACAAAAGAAGCGGAGATGTATTTAAAAGTCAAACAAACCACTGTGCGGCCTGTTTTTATGTCTCTTTCTGAGAAAGTGTATTATCACTATGTCCTCCACAACTGTCATTTTGCTGTTGTCTGAAACCAGTGTTGTGCTTGAACGAGTTCATTGAACAATTGTTCATGAACTTGTTCATATTTTGGATGAACGTGAACTGAACGTACTGTATTTCTGCCTGATGAACGTTATTGTGAGCGCGCCCATTCTACTGTTTGTGAAGGCTAGAATGGGCGCGCTAAGTACTAGATTTCTGTGGAGCGTTCCAGGCAAAATCCCGGCTAAAACACATTGTAAATGGACCTTAATATACAGGTGAAAAACACCAAACCTGGCAACACCAGCCACCACAGATTTCACCACTTTGAGGTACGTCCTTTGTTTACCTCAGCCTGGTTCCTACTTTAAGAAAAAAAAGTTTAAAAGACCATTTAGGCCTAAAGTCTTTCCTCATGTTTTTATTCTGTATGAGTGAAAACTGCAGCTGGCTATGAGCATGGACTGAATGGGTGGCAACGATTGGAAAATGCCAGTATTCTGCGGGTAACAGCTCACAGCAACATATTAAAAAAAATAAAGAACTATGAACTAGTTCATTTTTCAATGTGTGAACCAAACTTTGAACTAGTTCTTGTAGAAATTGATGTCAGATGTCAAAACTTGGAGGTGAACTCACCACTGCCCTCTAGTGGATATATTGTCTAACAACTATACCAACTTAAAGGGCACACAAGAGTTTATGGACACTGATGTCTAAAACAGGCATACCTATTTACGTTCATAAATGGAGCATAAATGAGCTTTCAGAGACCTGAACACATAAAACCAGTTTTAAAATCTTTAAACTCAGTCATAGATTTGATTTTAAAACTCTAATGCTCATTGAAACTGTTTGGGTACAGTACACATCTGTAATATGTTCAGATAATATAAACCTAGCAGGGCTCTTACATCCAAGGATTCAGTTTAGCTAGTCCAGACCAGAGTCCAGACTAAACATGGAGAAGCAGCATTTAGCTGTTTCGTGTGCAACAAACGTGTGTAACAAGCTGCCAGTGAAGTTTAAATCACCAAATGTAGACACTTTTAAATCCAGGTTACAAACATTTCTGTTCTCATGCACCTGTGCAATAAATCTGCGCTGTATCTTATAAATTATCTAGACTTCTGTTTGCTTTTAAATGTTTTAATTTAGTTATTTTAATTCATTTTTTATGGTTTTTACACACCCTTTTATTTATGTTTCTTCACTGGTTATGTTTTTCTTTATGTTCTATTGTGTAAAGCACATTAAACTGCTTTTATGTGAAATGTGCTGTACAAATAAACTTGCCTTGGCTTTTGTGCAAGAATTTATTGTATGATAGTATCAAGACTGACGGCTCCATTGATTCCAAAACAAAATGGGAGTGAGATTTTCAGTAAAATCCTTAAGTGACTGTTTTTAACTCCCCCATGTGTCCTCATTTTGCATAGCTAAAACACAAATACCACACCAGTGTGTGCAGAAAGCTTTGTGGTGCTCATGATGGCACAACTGTGTCAATAGTTTTCTCCTAAATAGCAGTAAATATTTACTGAGAGAGAATGCTGCATTTAATGTAACCATGGCAACCTTATCTGGCACTCAAAACCCATGTTTTATAATCAACTACTTTTCTTATCTTTTTTTCTATTATTAGATTCAGGTTCAACTTTTTTTTCCTCCCCACAGTCAGTTTTTTTGCAATACCGACAGTTTCTCCAGGTTGTCCTGGTCTAATTACACACTACTTCTCTCTGAGAGCTGTGACTATAGGATGACGAGAAAGACACAACCATAAAGATATGTAGGGTTTTCCTTCTTTTTTTGTGTCATTTTATTGTGCAGCTTGATTTGGTATTCAGTTTTGTTAAGTTTTTATTAGGGTGTGATGCAACAAACAGTTTTGTGGCACTGAAAACACAATTTTAGTGATGGGAGATTTGTCTCTTTTGGCCTCTGCCCCCTTAGAAGAGTTGGCTCTTGCAGCTCTCAAATGGCTCTTCATGAAGGTGCATTCACACCAGCCCTTCTAAAACAAATCCTGGTATGTTTGCTCAAAAAGTCCAATTTATTTGGGGAGATGTCAATGCACAACAGAATTCTAATGCAGATCAAAGAACCAAACTCTGGTTTGTTGCTTGTTCTGATCAGTTGATCATGTGCTTTTTTTAGGACAACATTCCCTAAAAGAAAAGAAAGCACCATCCTACAGAAACCAGTGACACTCTTTCGCTCTTCTGGGTTGAAACATGAATGATGCTTGAGGTGGAAAATGTTAAAACAGACAGAGATTTAATGAAAAAGGCAGAAAATTTGAGTTTTTGTCCCACCCCCCCAAAAAAAGCCCTAGAAGCTCATGAGTCACTCCAGCGTGTCAGGAGGGTCCTTGTTTTTACTCCTGGCACTGTGGTTGACATTGATAAATGGTTTTGTTTTTTAGCCCTCCGAAATCTATTACTGAACAAAATAAAACTTCAATTCTAGTCACTTATAGTATGTATACAACATCACTGCAGCTGCAAAGATGCCAGCAAACACTGAGGTCTATCAATTTCTAATATATTATTTGCTCTTTTAAAACATATAAAAACAACAATGACCTGAAAAGTACAGCAAGTACTGTAAGAAATTTTTCTGTGAACATTTGCATCCAAATAGAGCATTTCAATTTTTTCTTGTAAAAAAACATTTTCTGCTGGTGATGGCATTTAGTAATGAAAGCAGTATCATAGCTGCTTTTGTGCAGTTTTGCAGGGTGTGTTGTTTTTGTTTTTTGTTTTTTGTTTTTTTGCTGTTGTTTGTTTCTTTGTTTGTTTGTTTTTCATTTTAAAAAATGCGTCAAAATTTTCAGATCTGCACCTCGTCCTGAGGTGCATTTATGTGCATTAGGCAAGACAGGTGTATTTGTATAACACGAGTCAACGACAGGGTGATTCAAAGTGTTTCACAGAAAACAAGAAACATAATTTAACATTAAAAACAAAAGAAAAATTCAAAAGAGAGAACATTGGTTTAAAAAAAAACAGTGTGAAAACATGATCAAGTTTAAAAATTCAAGCTGAAAAGAAACAGATTGGGAGTTCTTTTCAACAAACTTTTTGGAAATGCAGCAGAGAACAGGTGGGTCTTTAACTTGGATTTAACTTGGAGTGTTTCAG
>CM047990.1:27946697-27962755 GCA_026261665.1 Melanotaenia duboulayi | reverse complement strand
GCTGTCAGAGCCCCCTAATTTGACTCAGGGTTGGTGCAGGGAGACATGGAAAACCTGCTGGATTGCGGCCCTCATAGGACCGAATTGAGTAGCCCTGTTATAAACGGTCCCCATAAGCTTTCCTACTAAAGTTTCCTTTTATTACAAAACTTGAACACAAGTCCTGTCCTGCATCTTAACAAACCACCACACAAATGCTCATCATGTGAGAGTTTGACACTAATGTCAGTCTTCAGACTAAAAGACCAAGTAAGTGTGGCTAAAGCCTGTAACATACTCTGAGATGCGAGAATTTCTGACTTGTTCTTGAGGTCACAAGAACAAAATGACATCATTTTGTTCTTGCGATGTGTTTGGGGACATCTTGCGGCTTGTTCCTGATGCATCAACTGAGCAGAACTTTCTTCTTGTGCGTCTCAAGAAGTATTGTGTGATTGGTCGGAAATTTGATGCGGGCATAATTAACATGAAAAACACGGTCTGTAGGGTTCGGGTACAGTATGAACTGGACAATGGCCAAAGTCGGGGCACGCCATCCTCAGCTACACAAGTTAGCTCTAGGGATGTGGATCATCACCACTCTGGTGGAAAGGGAGCCTGAGCTGATGCACGAGTTTGAGCTGTTCCAGTTTGATATAGTTGAACTCACTGTGACACCAGCTTGGGCTCTGGAACCAGTGTTCTTGGGAAGTGCTGGACCCTCTTCCATTCTGGAGTTGCTCCCAGTGAGAGGCACCAAGCAGGTATGGGCATACTCATTACCCCCCAACTTGGTGCCTGTACAATGGGGTTTAGCCTGACTGACAGGAGGCTAGCCCCCCTCCGTCTTTGGGTCAGGGGACAGGTCCTGACTGTTTGTGCCTATGCACTGAACAGCAGTTCAGAGTACCCACCCTTTTTGGAGTTCTTGGATGGAGTGTTGAAGAGCACTCCTTCCGGGGAATCCCACATTCTGCTGGGGGACTGATGTGTGCAATGACAATAACACATGGAGGGGTGTGATTGGGAGTCATGTATTAATTAATACATGCTAATTATTACATAATTTTTTCTAATTTTACCATTTCTTCTAAGTATCCAGCAGGTAGCTCAGGGAGTGTAATGTATGTAGAGGAAATGTATGTAAGATAGAAATAAATCCTGCTGCAGCTGAAAGATTCTGAACTTCACTGCACTTAATTTCCATGGCATAATCTAACCTAGATGTATCCTCCCAATGCGGTCGAGTAAGTAGATGTTCACATGGCATTACAAGACTGAGGATCTTAGGAAAAGACACAACTGTGCTCTTGGTCTGTTTGATATGCAATGAAGAGACCTGTTACCCCATACTCGGGATATCCCAGATCATTAGTCCTCACTTTTGTCTGTTTGTTATTCATTCACTCCTCTTGTGTCTGGAAGTGTAGCATGAAGACCGTGGGAAGAATATTCTCAAAGGGCTTTTTTTCTTCTCTTTTCACAAGACCAACTCTTTGTGCATACATGTGAGTGCATGTGCATCTTTTAGAGAGATAACGACTTTTACTAACAGAATGATATCCTATGTGTCACTGGTTATACAATCTGGTTGCTCGGTGTTGACAAGATTCATGTCTTCCAAACTTTATTAAATGTATGACAACTTCTCAAACTCACACACTAAATATGTTTGTTAAATATATCCATCAAAGTTAGTGCATAATTTCTGTTCATGAAACTGTCACAAAATATTGATTTGTGTTTCAGGACATTACAATAACTGGCTGTTAGAATAAAGTTTGTAAAAACAGCCAACAAGTTCACAACTGTCATCTAAGCTCATTTCATGCATAGTTCATAATGTATTAATTAGTTCTTACATTTTATGTACTTTAGTGTAAGATTTTGTACAGATTTTACTCCATATGTGTGCACATTATGAGTTCATATACAGTACCAACCCTGAGTCTGCTATTCCACAGCAGAGCTTCCTGTTATCTATTTTCTTCTTCTTATTACTCATATTCTGACTCTGTACTTATTGTGTAAATCAAGAGATCCCTGAACACAGAACGCTGGTCAGGTGGGTCAACACTCTAAACATCTCCTCTATCCTGCTCACTGATAAATGTTCTGAAGTCTCAGCCTGGAAGCAAAGAGGACAGCCTTTAAATGGCTGTTTCTACAGGCCTCCCCTGCTGATTCTGATGCCTCCTCAGGTGCAGTCTCTGTCCTCTGCAGGGTGTTTAAGCCTGGGGGTATGCTTTCATCGCACACACTATCTACAGAGTCAAGAATCATCTCTGCACATATGTTTGAAATGTCTTTTAAAATTCTCCTCATGGAGAAGCAAGATTCAGTAGTGAGAATTGATTGTTGACCTGAAATGATAAAATCAAACAGCAGGCTAGAATAGGCCACATAAATGTATTTGGTTTATACTTCATGAGCTACATCCACCACAATAGCTAACTAATGTTTAATTAAGACTACTTTTAGATCATGGTGAGGATTAGGGTTGCTGGCTGTGAGAATTACTGTAATCAATGACAGTCCCAACAGGTATAATGGGAATGCTAGTATAAATATAGTTCCGTTGTATTGATTTTGATCATCAGGAGTCAGAGCCCCGAGGGGTTTTCCTTGCAGTGATCTAATAATGAAATGCACATGGGATCTCGCACTAAGTACCAGGAGAGAACATGAGGCAGCACAGATGCAGACACACTGTGAAAAGACGTCTGCAATGCCAGTTCACTCTGAAGTCATGATGAATTTTTCTGCCAGCGTCTAAGTCCAAAGCTATTGCCACTTCAGACATGAATCAACTATTGCAAATCTAATGGGCTCTTTATCAACACAACTAATCAATGGCTTCAAGTAAGTGTAATTGTACATTTAAGATATATAAAGACATGAAGAAATCCTGCTCCTGTGTTTTGGAGGCAGTGTCAAGTAACATCATCATTTACAGCTTTAAAATGGAGCACTCACTACTTCTACATTACTGTGTTTATGTGTCAGATAGCCTTTACCATGTTTACTGCCTTTCCTCAGAGGTCTATACATCTTTTTGACAGCAGGACTGGGAGTGTGTCAAAGAAGCTTCCTGCCTCCCTGCATGAGCTCCCACAGGGTAATGGAGCCAACCACAGTATCTGAATCTGCTGGGCTCGACAACACAAAAGGCACACCTTTCTTTAAAACTTGGGGAGTGAGAAATAAATAACTTTTTTTTTTCTTTTTTTTTTTAACATCTACAGCATGGGTCAGCACAACGTTTTTGACAGCTGCTCACCTAGTTTGATGCAGATTAACTGTGGTAAGGCTGCATATTATTCCACCACACTGGTGGCAACCTCTTACAGCTCAATAAAAAATGTTCATGCTGAGCTAGTGACAAGCACTGTTTCTTCTGTTGGTTGATATTTTTAAAATAGCATTTTAACCGTTTTAATTTATTTTTTCCACTGTAATCCTTGTAGAGGAAGTAGAGGAATTTAATAAATGGAAAGTCATAGGGGCTAAAAATTATACTGACAGAAATGGTGATGAGGTTTGACTGGTCCAAACCCAAACTAAGTGGGCTATAGCAGGGGTAGAAAACATAAGAACGCCCAAATCCTCCTTAAGCCTTTTGTATTTTTAAAGCCTCTCGTCATTTCTTTTTGATGTTCTAGATTGCTGCATCAATCCCTATTGCCTCCTTCTTTAGGATTCTGTCTGGTGTGGTAGACTTTGGCCCTCTATTGCTCTCGTGCTCAGTTCCAGTTTTTATGCAGCCATTATCAGGGCCTCTGCTGTGTTTTTCAGACCAGTTTACTCAAGCCACTAATGAGACTTTTCGATGTCAGCTACTTCGATCTGTCAGAGGTACATGCCATGCAAGTTTTATCATTCCATGATGGTTCCACCTCCTCTTCCCCCATGCTGTGTTTCAACTGCCTGAGGCATTTCCTTAGCATTTCATCACTGGAGGCTACCTTCTGGATGTATTCCTGGATCTTCCTTGCTTCATCCTAGATAGTGGCTTTCACACTAACTGGACCCAGACTCAGGGTGTTGGACTTGTGGGGTGAAACCCTCCATGCATTGTAAGGAGCTTTCTTGTCTTGATATTAATGGCTTCCATTTAATCTTTTGTTCAGTCTGTTATATCAGCTTGGGTATCTGATGACTGGCAGGTTGTACATACTGATGGCCTGGATCTGCTTTATTCGGTTTGGGGATTTGGTTTTAACTGTCTTGCTTTCAGCCTCTTCGTGATTTAATTTGAATGCTCAAATTGAATTATATGGCAAACATACAACAAAAAAGACAGACAGCAGACTAATTTCCAGGCATCAACAAAGTGTTGTTATTGTACTGTTTGCATAACTTCAGTTATGGTGGTTCCAGACCTTAATTCAGTTAAGTAATTAATGTTTGGAGTTCAGACAGTTTCTTGTATTATTTCTTATCTTTTTTAAGTTTTCATGATCTTTTGTTTCTTATTCCTGTTTCAGCCTCTGTGATCATATAGATTTTTTCTTGACCCCTTTTCAGCCCTTGTGTGTGTATGTGTGTGTGTGTCGGTGTGTAGTTTCAACTACCCCTCCAGCTGTTGCCAGTTAAACAGCGTTGTTTTTTCAGTCTTTTTCTTGCACTGTTTTTGTTTGTTCAGCCTTTCTGATTACCCCCCATCTAGTCCTGCAACACCTTATCCTCCTTTCTAGGTTTTGATCAAGTTCTTGTTTGATTCCTGCCTGTATTACACCACACATGGTGTTGGAAGAGGCATGGAGTCAGTGTCAGCTATTTGATGGAAAATTTACACTGAATTCTAGCCTTGGTCTGGGCAGCGGTTAGCTTTGCTGATCGTGTTATTTTTCTAAACTTTAGACACAAACCAGGTTTGCAGTGTCAAAGCTAATCTAAAGCAATCATTTGAAAAGCTGAAAAGAAGAATTGGCATGGACATGTTTCCACTGACTAGACTTAAACAAAATAAACTAGTAAGAAAACAAACATTTTGAGTGAAGTTTAAAAAGGAAAAAAAACAGGGGCAGACGTTCCTAAGCTGTGTTTTATTAGAGGTTGGCAAACAACATTGTAGTGGTGCATTACTGCCACCAACAAGGAGTGTGGACCAGGATAGGTAGTCTAAAAAGAAAAAACTTAAATATAGGGGACTAGGTAATCTGACCTGAATTTGCAAGAAAACGATTTGTGATTTAAGAAAAATCATCTGTGGTGTAAAATGACCAGTTGTCCCTGCTGTACTTTTATTGCTCTGAATCGTTTTACCATCTCATTCGTATCTGTTTCATATTTTCTGCACTGCACCAGAAAATGCTCTAGTTTTTTTGTAAATTTTTCTGTCATGCTTGCTCAGTATGTCCCAGCCTTAGTCTTGATATTGTGCATTTGTTTCTTGTTTCCTGCCATCCTCCTCCTTTGCCAATCAATGTTTTGTTGCTGTTGCTTTTATTTGCCCTCTTTTCTGCCAATTATCCCTGTATGCAGTGGCACCCAAAGAAACTTGAATTTCTTTTAACACGCCCGGTCTGCCTTTTGAGTGACTGGTCAGAATATGTGCCAATGACAAACTTGAATCTGAATGTATAACTGATCTTATTGGACGTGTATCTTCTATCCATTGTGCTGCAAGTAACAGAGCTAACATTTGCTCTGCATATACTGAGACCATCAATTAATCTTTTCTCTACTTGTACTCTGCATTATGGAATTATAACGGCTCCTTCTGCATTACTTGATGGATTCTTGGCAGCGTCTCTATAGATTTTGGCACAACTGTAGAAACTGTTTGTTTTTTCCTACACCACACCTGCATTGCAAATAAATCTTTTATCCTTGTTCTTCCTGTCCACTAAAGAGAAATCCACTGCTGTATTAGGGGGGTTGTTGGTTGGTTGGTTAGTTACTTTGTTTGAAGTATAGCTTTTTGGGTTCTTTGGCAGTGTTTATTTATTATTTTTATTTATGTATTTGTTTATGTCTGTATTTATTCAATTAGTTAGTCTGGAATAAAGTTGCATTGTCAGCCTGGTCCCTCTTTAGTCTTATGTTTGGGTCTTCTTTCAATAATTGTGACTTTAATGTCCCAAGATTTAAAGAAAATAAAACATTTCCAAATCAGCTTGTTTTATTTTCATTTACATTTTATGCTATGTTTCAGGAGATGGTTGAAAAACATAAGATTATAATTGAAGAAACTTTATGGATATATTTACCTCCATGAAATTCCAAAGCTTCCTTCAAAACAAAACTTTCTCTGCACTTGGCAGCAAACAGAGGGACTTCAACTTTTACAATTATGTCACATTATTACATCCCAGTTTCTAAAACTTTAAAATCTAATAAAGCAGCGGCTTGCCAGTTTGTTGACATATTGCTGGCAAATATTTTTATCTATTAAAGAAAATATGTGGGACCAAACAACCGCTCGAGCCTTCACTATCAATCCAGCTGACATCTTTTGTGAATTTATGTTGCAAATGAAAAATGCAAGCTACCTTTTGCCCCGTCCCAGAGGTTTAGACATAAAAGACACAATGCTCTCCAGAGAGCACAGGAGCAGACATGGGAGGAGGACGGGTTTCCTCATGTATTTGCTTTGGCTTTGATCACAAAGAATCATCCACATGTTGAACTTAGGTTCATTTTTCTTACCTGGATCTTAATAGTGGTGTTGTTCCTGCACAGCTTAAACTCTTTAAATTTCTATTTCTTTCCTCATGTCAACCCGGGGTCACATGTGCCCCAATGGCAGGAGTTTGATACGCAGTCAGGGCTGTGTAGGCATTGTTCATCTTCGCTTTTGTATTACATGCACAGTAAATCCAACATCAGAGGTCATCAACAGTCTGTACTATCTCTTACTAATGCTTCTGACTGCCAATGACCTACTTACATTCAAATGAGAGTCGACAATCTCTCCTCAGACGTAAGTAATGGTGGGTTTCTCCAAAGAGGATTTTAGATCTGACAAAGATCTGAAGACTTCAATATGACTGACCTCATTCCAAAAGAATCTTAGATGAGCTCCTCTGTTCATTATCCCTTTACTTCCCATTAGATGTAATAACATTTAAATAGTACATGTAAATAAAGAAATGTGTGTTTTAAAAACAGATTTTTTTAAGCAAGAGCCTTGTATTTAATTTTTAAGTATGAGAATTCTTAAGGTTTCTAGATTTGGAGTGGTTTAAAAGAAATTAAGTAAAGCCCTTTTTTACAGACTGATCTTTCTCACTGAAATTCTAGTTTCCAAGTAAGGCAGCGCCTGTTTGTCAGAGCCGCAGGCTAATGGGGAACTTTGCATAAAAGTACATCTGAACTAACTGCATGACAGTCGTTCACTCATCTTCCCCCTTCTATCATCCAGCTCCTCAGAGTGGAAATAGCAGTCTAAATAAGAAGATGAGGTGTGTGCGAGTCTCTGTCCATCATCATACTGCAAATGAGACTCTGCCTGACTAATTTACAATAGAAGTCAGCTTCATTTAGCTGTATGGCCTGCAAAGTGCTGGAGGCTGTGTATCACTTAAACCTTGTTACCACTGCAAAAAGTTGCCATTTTATGCCTTTGCACATCCAGGATATGTATTATCCAGTCGTTTCTGAAGCTCTAAGACACACACAAGATGCCCTAAGACATAATTAGAAATGTGTAAGAAAAAAAAAAAAAGAAAAAAAATAAAAAAAATAAAAAAAAAAAAGAAATGTGTAAGATGCACAAAAGTATCTTTTTTTTAACTAAATTAATATATTGAGTTGTGTACCAAGACAACTTATTACATTTTTTTTTCTTTGATTAAAAAAAACTGCTCAACCTTACCAGAAAACATATGTAATAGGTACATTTGTTTATATGTCCAAAGCATAGTTTCACAATCCTTGCTTAGAAATTGTGACAGAGAAAATTATCCCCATTTTCTGTAAGGCTGCATCAACATGACTGACGAAAAGTAAGGAATCTGGAGTGAGAAAAGAATGGTCGCATTCCTCATGGGGATCCTCCACACTGGTGGCTTTGCCTGCTCGGTCTGCAGGGTCATTGCCATGGTAATCATCCTTCTCTGGGTGTTTGGAACCCTGCACCGCAGCCTTATGGCTGTAGTGTGGACTCCGGCCAGCCCTATCTGGGTGGTCCCTGTGGTGGCGTGCTCTGTGGTCATGGGTGGGCTGGCTTCCAGTGTAAAAGATCCTTGAAAATATTGTTTCCTTACAGCAGCGTCAAACGTCAAGCCAAATGTTTATTTCTTTTAACATTTGTACATTCAGTTAAGAGATGGTAACAAGGGTCTGCAGTTCATGGGGTATGCCTGGGCAGGGTGGGGAAAGTGCACATGCACTTTATGTGTGGGTGTGTGCGTCTAAGTGTAATTCTGTGTGAAAGAGATTATAATGAGGTAGGTGTTTTTAAAATGCTTTGTTATATACTTTTGTGTGTGAAGGCCTGTTTAATTTTAATATACATAAATTGTTTCCAGAATGTAAAGCACTTTGTGTTCCTTTCTGCATGAAAAGTGCTTTATAAATAAAATTGATTTGATTTGAAGAAATTATTGGAGGAAGGGGGGAAAAGAGAGAGCCAGAGCTAAGACAAAAGTCAAGACCAGATTGTCTTTTGCTGGTTGGAGAAATTACATAGTACAGGAAGGATGCAAGATGGATGCTGAATTAGCTGTTGATAGGGGGCGTGTCACTGAGAAAAACTGCACAAGTTCTGTAGCGCATCTTCAAAACTGTTCAGGAGCATCATTCTCAACTAGCAATAGCTTTTTGTGCTAATAGCTATTTCAAAACTCATTGTTTTTTCAAATGGCAATATACATGATGTGTTTAAACAGTTCATACAACTGTAAGGTGTAGTGATGTTTATTTTTTCAGCTCTTCTTTTTGGTTTCATTTAAAAACATTTTGGTTTTATCTGTTTATAACTTGCATTGCTTAGTTTTAGATTCGTAGCACAGAGGGATGAAAACCAAAAAGCAGAGGGCGCTTTTGTTGAATATCCTGGGGGTTTTTTTCTGGGTGTCCAGGTGCCATTTTATATTCCCCTGCTTTACTGCTTCCTCCTTTGTGTCTTACATGCCATGTGTCTCTTTTTTTTCTCTCCTCTGTCTTTTTATTCTTTGTAGTTTTTGTGTTCTTCCTCCTGCATTTCAAAAAGAGACTGGCCATGTTGGAGAGATTCCAGTAAGAGTCCAAAATCCTCTAAATGTTCAGACATAATACAACACAGGCCGATGCTTTTTCATTGGGACATTTGGGTTCCAAGGATGATTTTTGACAGCATGAGACGTCAGGCCCATGTTGTGCTACTGATACATTGTCTGCAGCCACCAACTCAGCATAATCCTCCTGAAACTGTAGGATTTTACCAGGCATGTGTGCAAGAGCCCTGCCACAGTGATATCCAACATAATTTTATCTCTGTGACAAAACCATCAGTGCTCATTGAAGTGCAAAGAAAGAAACATAGTGTGAGTGTTTAAGTCCACCCTATCACTGTCCTATTTCACAGTCCCTGAGGCACACTGAGTGTTTGGGAAGAAAAAACATAAGAGTCTAATCAGCACTTGTCAACATCAAATAATCAGTTCAGTTATCCACACCTTTCATCAGGATTTGATGTATACTTACTGACATGATAACCATTCTTACAGCATTTAAACATACTTTCTCCCAATAAAGACACTGGTACAGTTTTGCAGCTGAAATTTAATGTACTGCTACAGTAAATGGTTCAAAATTTACAGAAAGCATATTCACAAGATGTAGAAATAGAAACTGTGGAATTAATTATCCTTTCTTTTCTCAAATTACCATAACTGTTTAGTTTTTTTCTTTTTCACATACTCCAGGGTTCCTAATATTCTGCCTAAGGAATTAGAAGAGGTGTGTACATTCAACAAATTAGACGTCTAAATAGATAACGTAGACTGCATATGTACCAGTAAAGGATTACATCCTTGTTCACATCCCCTCGTCTTCACTGCATTCATCTCAGGCAGTGCTGTTACAGTTTGGGCGGGAAATAAGTTTTTTATTTTGTGGATGAAGTATTTATATACCATGCAAAAAATAACACTATCTCAGTGCAATTAAACAGGTTATATGTATTTTTTTTATATTTTTCATTGTCAAGAAAAATAGTTAAATACTCTATAATATTAACTGAATGTGTCATATAATATCCAAGGGTCCATGAGTGCCAGTTTTCAGGTTGCCTTGAAAAGTTTTCTAAGTAATCACTTCATCTCAACGAATAGGAAGTCTTTCTATAAGAAAGAAATCTTCAGCATGAGCCCTACTTCAAAGTCATAAGTGGATCAGTGTATGCCCTGAATTCACACTTCCATCAGTTTTGTATAGCCTGTGATTTATATATTTTTCTCTTTTAAGGTTAGAAAAGTCTCATGTGTTGGAACAACCAGGTTTGTATGCTGCAACAGAGAAGGAGTCTGAATAAAGTTAAGGAAAATAAGGGCTTCACTTAAATTTGAAAGGTAACCAACATAAAGTTTAGGCTTAAGTTAAGCCTGGCCTCTCCAAACCTGATTGTTCAGTTATCCACTTCTACACAGATGGCATTAGTTCAGTACAGATGAGCCACTTTACAGTGTTTTGGCTGATCATGTCTTTAATTAGTTTTAATAGAACTCAAATAAATGTAAAATTAGAGCAATGCACTCAAAAAGAGGCTATGAAAGACAAAATTAAGAGAATATCAAGAAAAGGTATGCTGGAATAGTTTTCAAGCAGCAGGTGAATTGGTGACAGGTGAGGGTGTCAGGATTGGGTATAAAAGAAGCACACATCCACATCCAAGTAATGTCATGGCTTAACACATTGTGACAAACTTGCTCAAAGAATCATCAGTAAGTCCCAAAAATATATTTTTCATTGCAAGACTTAAAAAAAAACATTGATTATTTATTTATTTATTTATTTATAAGATAAAAGTCTGAATCCAAAAAAAAATACTTTGATGTCAGCTGCTAGGTAACTAGAAATAAAATTCCCATCCACTCAGGTGATATATATAGATTTACAGTGCAGGTCTTTTAGCATCGAAGTTTGTCTGTGTGATCTCTTTTCATTCAGTCATTTTAAGCACAGGTAACTTGTGCAAGCAGTGTACAGTAGAAAGAGCAGCAGCATTCTGTTGCTTTTTGGTTTGCGGCTCCAGAATATGGCAATGCTGTTCCATTACGCACTGCACCAGGAGGAAGCCTATGCTTATAGTTGAAGGCAGCAGAAAACCAAAACAATAAGCTGGAACAGTACAGCCTGCAGAGCTGGTCAATGATTTTCTATGGATTTCTTTCCACAGAGAATGTCTTTCACACATCATTTCATGATTTTACAAAATCACTGAGTAGATAATTGCAATAATGTATGCAATGCCATGGATCTTTGTATTTACTCACTGAACTTAAAGCTTAAAGCTTAAAAGCTTCATCATTAAGAGGTTTTCAAACCTTTTGGTGTTTTTCCGCTTGAGATAAATTTAATGGCACATTTGTGAGCTACCATTACAAAGAGGCGACATGGCCAGAGTGAAAATGTTAGCTTTAATATTATGTAGATGCATAAAATTGACATTTTTAATCATAAACAATTTCCCAGATGTTGTGTTTTGCATTTTACATAAAGCAAATGTAAATGTAACCACTGGAAAAGGGTTGTGTATAATCTCAAATTAATTGTATTTTNGGGTTGTGTATAATCTCAAATTAATTGTAGTATTTGGTTGCTGGGTGATGTTAACAGTATTTTTATGTCAGTATTTAGATTGCACAGTGAGATCATATCTATGTATCATCAAATATGTGTGACCATGTACTATTAATAATACTAAGGCTTTATATAGCTGTTAATATAAGCTATTTAAACACAACTTCTCAGGAACATACATGTAGACTTTATCTCACAACTACCTTGATTGTCCACTAGGTGGCAGTATTTCCCCACACTTTCAGTCATGTTTGAACAATTCCTGTTCTAAGAGCCTTCGTCCCTGCTGGGTGTTTCACACTCAAGTGTGTAGCCTGCTGATGCTGTAATTTTTTTCTCTCCATTTTGAAGCTCTGAGGCAGCTTGCCTCTATCTGATGTCAGCACGGTGTCCTTTCCATTACAAAGAAGGCAAATAAGAAGTGGGCCATGTTAGTGTAAGTGTCTGAGGTGGATGCACAAGCTTCCTGCAGAGCTGCCAGATCATTTTGGTTCAATATTCATTTAGCAATTTCTGACTTTGATGTCATGCCTATGTCCCTGCAAGAGACAGGGACATAGACATGGGGGCAGGGGCACTCTTTGTGCTCCCATTTGAATAGACCTGGTACAAAAGAAAAAAAATAGAGATTTTCTACTTTGTTCTCTTGCATTTCAGGGCTTGAGTTTTCTTGACATTTAAACATGACATTTAATCTGACATTTAATCACTAACCCTTCACCTTAGCTTAGCATGAGCTAAATTTGAACGTGAAACGGCCAAGCTTGCACCGAAATGGCAGCTAAACTAAAATGACTAATTCCCACATTGTTTTTATGAACACACAGCATTCCTGTGAAGGTCATTAAAAGAAAAAAAAAGAAAAACACAAGCTTGAGGTTCTCAGTGCATTTAGAGTCACAGTCTGCAATAATGTCTGTTTGTCAAATTTGACTTCACTTAACAGCAAGAGGGGAAGGAGTAAGCAGGAAGATCATGTGGAGGCACCAGATGCACCAGGGAGAGGGATTAAAATGCTGTGCAGGTTATCTTCATGACCAGCTTCTGGAAGAGGTGTGATGTGCTGCTTTACTGCCATCTAGTGGTGAGCAGTGTAAATTTTAACTACATTGATGGGTGGAACAGGAATGTCCAATCCCAGTCCTTGAGGGCCACTGTCCTGCAACTGTCTCAGATTAAAGCACTACAGAGGACATCACCGGCAGCAGTCTCCCCTTCATCCAGGACATTTATCACAGTAGATGTCTGCGTAAGGCACGCAGCATCACTAAGGACTACAGTCATCCAGCACTAGGATATTTCCATCTGCTACCCTCTGGTAGACGATACAGGAGCCTGCCAGCACGCACAAAAAAACTCAAAGACAGTTACTACCCCCAGGCTGTCAGACTATTGAACTCACAATAATACTGCACTAAACTACTTGCTACCTAATACTGTGCAGCCATACTATGTGCAATACGAAATTCACTTGAAGCAATGTTACAACCCGTGAAATACTCTACCTACACCTTATTTTTAATCCTACGCGAACCTTTGTATTTTATACATTAATATATTTTATTATACTTCTTACTATATTGTTTACTTATTTCTCTTGTATTTATTTCTCTAGTAACAAGTACTATTATTGCATGCTATTAGTACTTGATTATTTTGCGAGTCAAACGGTTCCCCTCATCCCAAGCATTTCATTGCTTTGTTGACCCTGTGTCGAAACTGCATATGACAAATAAACAATCTTGATCTTGAACAAGGAATAACAAATGCACCACCAATTAGTTGTGTGCTGCATCTTTGTTATTGATTTCATATTAAACAAGAAAACCGATTCAGTGCGGTGTTTAAGCACATAAATACATGCTACATGCTGTTGAAATGCATTGCAGAGGCTCTGTGAAGATCAGCGGTGAGGTCCAAAAGCCATCAGTTTCCTTCGGGAGAGACAAAGACAAAGGAAGAGGGAATAAAGAAAAGGACCTCCAGCACCCAAATTAACCTTCTGACAGAGAGATACTGAAGATGGGGATTTTTTTTTTTGTTTTTTTTTTTTTGTGCCTTTTGAAGATGAAGCACTGTGTTTAGAGCAAAGGAGCCTTGTTAAGTCAGGGTTGTCATTTAGATTTTGTTTTCGTGCGAAGTCTGTAATGAGAAGATAGATGCTTCTCATTTCTGATTGCGGAGCATGCTTCAACTAAGCCTGTATATCTTTTGGAACTGTCAGAAGATAAGAAAATCTGCTGAGAAGAGTCTTTAATTACTACTAATTTACATGACAGACTTTGTAAGATTTTTATTAACATTTAAAAACTGTAAAAACTTCAAAGTTATGGTTCATTATGTGGCAAAGGATGTCCTATTATCTCAGCTTTTTGCAAAAACAGATAAGATCATCACCACTGATCAGATCACTCTGACAGACACAGCGTACTGCAAATGTCAGCTTCTAATTTCCCTTTTCATATATCAAAGCAATGTCTTTGCCACTGCTATGATTATAACCTAAGAAACAACATAGACTCCAACACTGGATGGAGATTAGTTTTTCGCAATTTAGAATGAAAATTTTCACACAACAAATTTTACGCGCAAGAAACAAACACCTCTTCAGAGTTGCTCAACAATAAGCAAAAACTCAGCTTCACACTTTCTGCAAAACATTAAACACAGTGATTTGCAAAACTCTGCATGCACCTTAGACACAGATAAGGATTGTGAAGCTATACTTCTCATTACAGAGCCCTGGCTTGTCAATGATCACACTAATGAACAAACTGAATGACTACATCCACCAGGTGTGAAGACACATGTGCAGCAGATAAATTCACCTGTCTTTAACAAAAATGGAAGGACTTAGAAGAAGAGTAAGAATGAGAGGAGGAGCTCAAAGAGGTAGAGGAAGAGGTAGAGAAGGACCTGAAGAGGTGATAATATGTCATCTAAATTGAAAAATTTGTACAATAAATATGTTGTCAAATTCTCACCGAGCTGTCAAACAATATTTCTGAATAGAATCCATCATTGTTTCCTAAAAAGGGCTTTTTACAAATGTTTTGAATTTTTCTGGGTGGTGTGTAAGAGATTGAAACAACGTATGATCGTTGACATGGAATTATAAGATATTTAGCAATTTGTTAATAGTTTTGGCTGATATGTTTAATTTTGTACACAAACTAAGGTGTTCAGGTAGCTGAGTTTGGTCTTTGGTTAATTACTTGAGTAATTTAGAGAAAAGTAGTCCTGTTGTCAAAACTGAGTGTAAACAATTGAAAAAAAAAACTGTCATTCAAAGATTAATTTTCAAATTTTAGGAAGACATATTTAAAAATAAGTTGTTTTTACACACATAGAAAAGCATCAAAACATGCAGGCAATTATGTCTAAGCTTTCTTCACAGATGCTGTTCACATACTTTTAAATGGGAGATTCTCTGCTGGAGATGTACTTACACAGCTAGAAGTACTGTGGAGTGGTGCACAGCAGACAGGACACCATGCAAAATTTATAACAACAAAAAGTGGAGGGGGGTTTTTGTTTGTGTGCAACCCCGTCCTCTACAGGATAAAGCTGACAAAGTTCATGGATAAATATTTACTTTTGGGACGTAATATTCACATAATCTCTGCATGCACTGAAAAATATATTTTTGACAGTTTAGGGTTCACAAACTCTGTTCTCCAAGTATAAATACAGTTTAGGTGGGTTGAAGATATGCCAAATAATCCCAAGATGAGAGGAACAAAAGTGTCACTGAAAAGAAAGACTTAAAGAACGCTAAGAAGCTTAAGTTTAAATGTTTGAGATATTTTCTTGTCATTTTTGGGATTAGTGTCTGGCCGTGTCCTCATACGTTGTTGTGCAAACCGATCAAACGAAGACAATTTCAGTATGTTAAAGGATTACTAGAGAAATCTGGTTTCAGTGCCAATGTCAAGGTTCACATCTTTGTTAGGTACCACACAAGCAACCATCTGTGGGGTTCATCTGACTCCCTNCACAAGCAACCATCTGTGGGGTTCATCTGGACAGTCCCACAGTGTGGCAAGGGGATGGATTTGTCCAGAGTGGGACACTGAAGCAAGGATTGGTCATCTCTCATTTCCACTTAAGGTTTATAACCAAATTCAGCTGACACATACTAATACGCAGACTCCCACCTGGAGGGTCTGGGAGCAATTTGCATGACCCAACCCCTCCTCAAAAGAACTGTGCAAATAGCACAGCATTGAAAAATACGATATTCATATGATTTATCTTAGCAGCATATCATGTGCCAAACAGACTGTAATCCATTTTAAAATATTACATTGTCTCCATCTAAGTATTAGCAGACTTGTTGGAATCTCCCT
>CM047990.1:27934333-27946689 GCA_026261665.1 Melanotaenia duboulayi | reverse complement strand
CTAAGTATTAGCAGACTTGTTGGAATCTCGCTAACAAGGATAAAAGGTGTAGCAGGTGTCGTAGTGCCCCAAAACCTGACAGACATGTTTTGGACTATGTCTATGTCGTTGGTTTTTAAACCCTCCCACGCACCTTTGTGACAAATCTGCAACCAACGTCTGCATCTTTGGTACAAACTGACCAAGAATGCAACAAAAAACTTTGGGATGTTTTAGCATTTTCAACTTTGTTAGCCTGCAGACGGACTTTGTGACACTGAAAATCTACGAAACTATTAAACAGCTTAAAATTTCTCAATCACTAAGCAATCATATGCTTCATCTCAGCCTTGAAAAAATTAAATACACACTTAGGAAATCTATACCAATTTTATATAATATATTCTGGGTCCCAGGATATATTGGGACCCCCAGTCCTGCCTGTGTCTTTTCTTGTGTCAAGGTTTATAGACAGTAATTAATTCAATTTAAGACACTCATTTCTAAAATTAACTTTCTAAAACCGTCAGTTAAAGTCTATTGCAGTGAACTACAGTTAATAAATCATTCATGAGGTCTTCTCGTAGTAATACATGCATTTTGTAGTTGTAAATATTTATAAGTTGTCTATAAATTGATTTCGTGCCCTGACGTCTTTTCCAGAGAGTAGATGGTCAGACAGTGAACCGCAGGGGGGCTGCTCGGTTAACTAAAGAGCTGGGAGAACACAAATAGCATGATGCTTGAGTATTTTTTTACAACCTAGCAGCCAAATAATATTATTGAATTATAAATTATCAATAAAGCATTGGTGAAGCATTTGATTTTTTTTTTAAAGTTAATCAAAGCTTCTTAATCCTTTAAGAAAAGCTTGCTTATAAGAATGTGGCACCCAGATAATAAATATTGAATTATAAATAATGTAGCACATGAACTTTGTAACTTTCAGCTGCATCACATGCACAACTTTTCGTGTGATGTTTCATTTGCTTTTTAAAAGGAGATGCAACCACACCTTTCCAAAGATATTACACCCGCTTCTTCACCAGCTCCCCGGACTTGTGGATTTATCAGTTCTCAGGTTTGATCGACTGATAGTGTGCTCACTTCTCATCTTCCTCATCCTGCTTTGGCCATGCCTGATCTAGTTTTCTCAGAGCTCCATGTTCCGACCCCTATAGAAACCTCCGGTTTTTCTTTGATTTGATTTCTCAGTTTGATCAGTTTTATCTGATTTCTGAAACTTTCAGTCACTTCTGATGCTACATTGCCCACTGTCAGTGTCATTTGGTCAGCGGTGGTGTTCTGATGGGAACCTCAGGAACAGACATGTTTCCTTCATGTTGATTTGCACATGCGTAAATCACATCTACATTACCTAAAAATGATTGCTTCCAGGTTTAAAAGAAAATGGTTTTAATCTGCCCAGTGCATGTATAACTTATGTAAGTAGTCTGCCTGTTTCTTTTTTATTATTATTATTTTACTTTTCTTTTGACTATGAAGTTTGCTCTGGGAACTTTTGGACTTTTTTTTTATCCATAAAGATGAATATTCTTATCTTTCATTCCGTCTTATGTTCCTGCTGAGAAATGTTGCACAACGACATGAAATATGGAAAACATATGTGATCGAATCCAAGCTGGGGAAAAGGCAGCATGATACAATCTCAGTGTATTCACATCAGAGTAAAAATAAAAAGACATTTTGATCTAATACCAAAAAGAAAATAAAAGTTGAAGAAAAATTAAAAACATCCTTTGAAAGTCAATACTTAATACTAAAACTACACCCAACTGAAATACTTTTTTAAGTTCTCTTTACTTAATAAAATTGGTCTCCATCAGGTTTTATAATTAGATAAATACATCCTCAGTGGTTATAAAGGCATCTATTTGAAGTTCATTATTCTGCAGTGATAAAATATTCAAATACGGTAAACATTTAAGACTGCTCCCAATCTTTCCAGAAGTGGAAATCCCAGTTAGTTCAACCCAAGGTCAGACTGTTCAATTTTCAGAGAAACTAGAAAAGCCAATGAGCTACATCTCAGACCCTCCAGGCCTCAGATAGCATGTTAAATGTTACAGTTCAATCAGAAAAGACTAAACAAGTATGACTTGTTTGGAAGAGCTGCAGAAAGTATGGCTTGGGTTCAGAGAAAACCAATCACATCACTACAAACACCTCATACAACTGCCAAGCACAGTGGTGGGGGACTGATGATTTGGGCCTGGACCTGGACACCTTGCAGTCATTCAGTCAACCATAAACTCCTCCATGAGTCAGTTGTGAGGTCATCTGTCTAACAGCTAAAACTTGCCTAAAATGAAATCGTGCAACAGGACAATGATCCCAAACACAACAACAAATCTACACCAGAAAGCCAGAAAAAAAAAAGAAAACCAAAGTGTTGCAGTGGTCTGAAGTCCAGACCTCAGCCTGATTTAAATGCAGTGGAGGGACCTTAAAGTAGCTGTGCATAAATGCTGAAAACCTGTTTGATGCTGGAAAAAAATGAACTGTTTGATTTTGGCCTTGAAAGAGAGTATCATCATTTTCTCTAAATATGTAGTGGCTTCTTCAGTTCAGATAAATAAATCACTGAGGTGGGGAATAAAAAGCTCTTGTCAAACCTTAGATGCTGGATGTGAACAGTGTTGGTATTGGTGGCTTTATTGTGTCCTCACTGAATTCCAGCACTGAGGGAATTCCCAAATGCAGGATCAATAAAGTAATTATAATGCTCTTCAGAGATTACAAACAACAACAGTCGCAGCCATTATGATCATCAAAGTGAGTGTGTGATGAGGTTTCCTTTGGCAGACAGCAAGGATTAGAGGATTATCTCTCCCCTCAGACTCTGGCCATCTCTCCATCGCTCCCACTCAATGGATTAGTTTTTATCTGCAAGGTAATCAGGGCTTTACTCTTGTCTGACAGGACTACAACTCCCACAGTCACACACAATCTACATCAACACTAGATTTAACAAAGTCTACTCTGGTACTGACCTAGACTTTTCTGTTAGCTGTTTCATTTATCAGTCCAGTAACAATATAAAACGATCTGATTGACATGACCTTTGGTATTATCACTCATACCATAAGTGTTTGGATTTCACCCCAGCAGAGAAGAAATGTCCAAAATTGCAGATGTTAAATTGGCTTATTTTATACCGAAAAACACAAGCATGGAAGTTTGAACATGTGTATATATATGTGTGTGTGTATATATATGTCTGTGTACTACTACTACTATGGTAACCTTAGTGAGCGGGGCTACATAAAGAGAATGTGGGTTATATGGAAACTCGCATTCTACACTGACATCGAAACAACTCGCTCAGTGTTTCAACATCCACAAATGCCAACTGCTATCACAGTTAGAGATTGAAGAAATACAACACGCTAATGCTGCAGCAAGGGGGAGCCAGGACGAAAGGTCAGAAGGGGGAGTTAACATCAACTCCCCCCAGAGTTTGGGTACTGAAGTATCTTATTCTCAACATTTCATAATTAGTTACTTAAAATACATAGATTAGGCCTATACTTCATTGCAGCTGTAAGCAAACTGCTGTTTGCTTTAGGCTCCAAGCATTGACAGGCTTAGGAGTATCTAAACATAGCATTGTGTAAGAGACACTTACAGTAGTTTGTTTCCTTATTAGGGTCTGTCTTAAAGGACTGTACTCTGCACTTAGAAAAGTTCCTTGCACAGGATATAAACATGAAATTCAGAGAAGCACACACAAACATCCTATATGTAAACTTGTGTCTGATCTATGATTGGCTGATTCAGGACTGAGGAATGTTCTTTGTTTGAAAGCAATATAAGAGAGACTTACACATTTGGTCTGGGTTTTTTTCTACGATTGCATATCTGTTTACGATGTCACTTTTTGTATTAAACCATCATCATTTTTACATAAAGCTGATGTCCGGAGCTCTTCTTTTACCTGAAAGTATTTTGTGTCACATCATAAGCTTAAAGCAATTTACTACAAAATAGTTTGATCCAGAGAAGATCTTCATATGATGAAGTCATCATATCACAGAAACGACTATGAAGACGCCAAGTACACCAAAGTGGAAACAACAGTAAGAGGGGAGAAATTGTCAACCAGATGATGGTTTCACAAAACTATAGAATGTTATTAAGGACAATAAACTACAAAATGCCACCACAGACTATTTCTCCACAAGACCTGCTTCCACAAACTAAACCCCACCATGGCATCAAGAGTCAGAAAGTACTCCACAACAGTACCAAGCCCCAATGATGATGAATGAGAGGAATGTGAGAGCAACTGACCTGAGGGATAAGATCCTGGCTAAGATGAGAACCTGTCAACCCCAACACCGACAAGCAGGAATGAGTGAAGTACCAGCAGAAAATCCTCTAGCTGATGTGAATGCAGCACTAAGAACAATCCCTACTGCATCACTGAAATCAATGAGTTGATATACAGTACAGCAACAGTGGAGATGTTTGACCAACATAACATCAATATGAAGAAAGCGGCGCCATGGAGGAGCAGGTTGGAAGCCTAAATCAACTCAGAGGGAAGCTAGTCAACTCCAGAAGGGTACAACTACATGAGGAGTACCCAAGGGGTACAGCCAGATGTCCATACCTGAGGCTCCAGAAACTGCCAAAGTGACTCCAAGCATTGGCTGCCCGCCTGAGGAGATCCGCAAGAGTAAAATAAACCGGCTGTTCTCCACTGACCCAGCTAAAGTTTACTCCCAGTGGCAGGGAAATACCACACACACTAACCCACCAAGGCTGGAGACTGAACAATGCTGCGATGATGGATCTGAAGCAAAGATGTCTCTTTTTGGCTTCCTCACCTGCACATGTTGTGTTTCAACTCACCTGCAACCACTTTCCTGATAGCTATTTCCTTCGCTCTTTGTTCAGTTTTCATTTCAGTTGACTGTCCAGCTTATAAGTATTTGGCTTAACAAAGTGCAAAAATCTGGTTGCATTCTAGTCATGTTATGACCTAACATGAAAATGTACACAAATGTTCCACAGACTATGATGGTTGGCTGATGAATGTATATCACATCATTATTCATCTTTCCAGTTATTTTCATTTGATAAAGCTGTAATTTGTTCAGTACATAACAAGCCAAGGCAATTACTGTCACTTCAGCCTCCATCTCTTCATTATACTTGATAGCTCTTGAAGTCCTTCAGGAGTTTTTGTTGTTAATTGATGATACACATTTAAAAGACAGGACAAACTTCATAGTTATCCAGTAAATTATGCGGCTACTCTATGATGCATGATGTGCTGAAAAGACCTGAATGGGATTTCTTACGCTTAAACACAACCTCAGGTTCACACTAGCCTTTCTGTGCTTTCCAGCTGTGCAGCTGTGTCAGCCTCACTAAACATGTCAGCTCTATTAATGTTCCTTCAGGGAGACTGTCATTTATTGTTGGCTGTGTGTGCATGTCATCATGTCTCTCCCCATAATTGTGTCTATAACTTACAATTACTAGGTGCCTGTCAGATTCATATATGTTTCACTGCAAGTCATTTGTCCTGACCTTTACTGAGCAGTGCTTCAGTGTTGTGGAAACTGAGTACATGCGATAGGTCATGGTGCACAAATAATGTCACATTTTTTATTTGCTCGTTGGCTGATTTAACTGTGCTGACACTTGGTGGTTTGAGTCTTCTCTAATCTTACATTTCAAGCTCTTCATTCGAGGAGGAGGACTTTGTAGTTCCTATTTTTGTACATCTTGCATCCATCCCCAAAAAGGCAAGAAGTGCTTTGGAGATCTGAAGCTTCATGTTGTAAGTTTATATAATATGGAGTTTGATACTTACTTCACTGATGAGTCCTTCCCTCTCTGCCAACTGAAATGTGCAGAAAAGAGGACGATGTCAGGAAGCTGCATATTAAATGGGCCTCAGCCTGCTGATGCTTCATTCCTAACTGCTGTCTTGCTTCTTTTTCTCAGTGGCCTAAACTTGGAGCTTCTTCAATGCAGTACTCAAACTCAGCACTTTATTCATTGCTAACCTACTTACATAACGTTTTTTTATACTTAAAATTCAAAGTTTCAAATTCAAAACCTTGTTTCTGTGTACAAGAGTGCAAAGCATGTGGACCACCAGACTTCTGTTGAAGATGTACACACAGGTAGAGAGGGAGAAGTAAATCTATTGTAAATTAATATGTAGCAGTGTGTATGCAGGAGGAGCTGCCAGACCATGGTAAACTGAATCAAGCATATGCAATTCCTGGGCATGGGAATGCACATAACAGATCCCCATAGTCCAGTGGTTCCCAAACTAGGCTAAATACAATTGATAGTTTTTGCACTGCTAGCAAAACATGAAAAAATTTGAGAAAGTACCAATATGCAATCAACAACAAAGACTTCTGCTACCAAAAAAAAAAAGAAAAAAAAGAGAAGACAATGAAATATGATGAGGCATATCTTGCCCCAAGCATGACCAGGTAATGGTCAAGTAATGGTCAATAAAGAGAGACCACACTATGTTGTATATCTCAAAATATTAGCATTATACAGTATGAAGCCAAACAAGTTAGAAGACTACTTGGGGACCTCTCATCCTGAACACAAAGAAAAGCCTGTTGATTAAACAACTCAACTGTCATATGTAGCAAAGTTGTTTTACTAAAGCAGCATCTGTCTCATCGAAAGCTCAACTCACCCGAAGTAGCTTGCAGAGTTTCCTGGTTTACACATTTCTTTGTTTCTTTGCAAGCTTTGGGGCGCATGTAGCAGTGGGATTGGAGAGGACCTGACATTATTGTCGCTGAAAAGGGGCCCTGCAGAAAAAGTTTGGGAACCACTGCTATGGTCCAAAGTAGGAAAATTAAGTAGCAGCAACAGAGAAGTAAAGTAAGTAAGTAAATGTTTATTTATATTGCACATTTCAAGATAAAAATCAGTGCTTAACAATGAAACACAAAATAACACAATAACAAAGAGAACAAAAACAAATAAAACCAAGTAAAAGCAAATTTAAAAGATGTGTTTTTCGCTGCTTTTTAAATCCCTGAATCTGCAGATCTCAGGCTGAGAGGAAGGGAGTTCCAGGAGGAAGGAGCCACTGCTGCAAAGGCTCTGTCACCTTTCTGTTTTCAGCCGTGTTGGCTTAACAACCAGCAGACCTGGATCACTTAATCTGAGGGACCTGCCGGGCATGTAGGGCTGTAGGAGTTCTCTGATATAATCCGGTGCTTGGTAATGTAGGGCCTGATAAGTTAAAACCAGATTTTTAAAACTCTGTGATGTATGGGAAGCCAGTGCAGCTGGATTAGTAAAGGAGGGACATGAGTGAATTTGGAGGATTTTGTCATCAGCCTTGCAGCAGCGTTCTGAACAACTTGGAGACGATCTAGAGATTTTTTTTTTTTTTGCTTTAGCATGTGAAGAGGGAATTACAATAAGCAAGTCTAGATGAGATGAAGGCATGGACGATCATCTCCATCTCAGATGGTGAAATAACTGGACTCAGCTTGGCAATGTTTTTGAGATAAAAACAAAAGCGAACAAGCGATTTGATATGAGCATCTGAAGACAGTGCAGGGTCAAGAATTACACCAAGGTTCCTAACCGAGGGCTTAATACATGAAGCAAGTGGGCCAAGAAACCCAGTGACGCAAGAAACTTGTTTTCTTTATAAAGTAGAGTCCAGTTGTTTTATGAGTCCACATGAGATCTGTCATCAATGAAAACACACAAATATTTAAAAAGTTAACTTCTTATCCCTGATTAGAAACATTATTCTCTTTTTATTTATTTTACTTTTTATTGAGTATTATTTTACAAAAACATATTTTAATATCTCTGATTTCAGAATATCATATTTCATTCAGTTAAGGCAAGTTAAATTCTTTTCCATGTAAAAAGTATTAAAAAAGTATTTAGCTTACAGCTAAACAAAACCTTGTTTTTCTGATGTTAATGTTTTAGAGTTATAAACATCTACGAAGTTGTTGAATAATTCCCAGCAGGAAATTATCTCTGCTTTTTTTCTTCTTTCTTTTTAGGAAAACATCAGTGTGTAAAGATTGTGTTTTACAAAAGAAAAACATGCACACACACAGACACACACACACACACAGCAGTGTTTTCTGTTTATTTGTATTTTTACTGTTTAGTTGAGTTGTTCATCATTTTTACATTTTTTTGTGTGAATTCTTTGACAAACTGAATATTGTGAAAAATGTGCAGCCATGACCTTAAAGGTATGTTGGTGTTATGTTGTTCTTCTTCAGATGTAATAACAGTACTTTTAGCCTGAAACTGGATGTGTTCAGTTTTATGTAGAAAAAATAGTTTTCAAACACTAACAATGTCAAACTTAGGGCTGGTACACACAAAGTTTTTTTTAATCTGAGATTTTTTTTATCTGGTCGAGAACTCACATGTGAGGAGAAAAAGTCAGCATGTAACAGTTTTGATCATACTGTGTATGGTGTGCTCAGAAAATCTAATCAAAGAACAACACACACAACGATGCTGACCTGCAACTGATCTACAATCTAATCCTCCGAGCCAGAAATCTTGCGTGACCAAACGTGATCTAACAAAAACGTAGGACCATGGCAACAACCGGAAAAAAAAAAACAAAGAAGAAGAAACACAGCAACAACCAGAAAAACACAACACCCAGCAGGGGATATATTGGACGAGGGAATGTTGGAGGTCTTGGGACTATTGTAAACAGAAAAAGCCATAACAGAAAAAAAAAAAAAAAGACTAGAGATGACATGAACACGGACTTTGTATCTTTCATTGCTCCCCAGTCAGCTCGCCCTCTGGCTAAGTTCACTTCCACGTCACCATCACAGTCACAACTCAGAAGTCGTCGGACTTCCACACACACAAAGGTATTTTGTTGTAAATATTGAACACGTTTAATATTTCTGATTGTTGGCCACGACCTGTTTCGGAGCCATTTATCGGGACAAATTCGCTCATAACAAGATAATCGGGCGTTTGCCATTCTTGGTATGGAAGTGGCAAAATCGGGACAAAAACAGCCCGATAATTTTTGTGTGTACCAGGCCTAAGGCCTACATAAGGCAAACGCTCGATTATCTTACATCTTAAAATGATCCTGTGGTCTGAGGAGTGTTACGAGCGAATTCGTCCCGACAGTCGGGTTAGAAACGGGTCGTGGTTGACAATCGAAGGTTTTGAACATGTTCAATATTTACGCCCCGATATCTTCATGTGTGTGAGAAAAGCTGATGACTCATGAATTGTGACTGTGTGGATGGTGACGTGGCATGGAATGTAGCCAATCAGAGAGCGAGCTGGCTGGGGAACAAGGAAGGATATAAAGTCCGTGTTCACACTGTCTCCATTCTGTTTTTTTTTCCAGTTCTGGCTTTTTCTGTTAAAAACCATCATCATTCCTTCGTCTTGTATATCCTCTTACATGCTGGGTGTTGTGTTTTCCGGTTGTTGCTGTGGTTGTTCTTTGTTTTTTTCTGTGTGTGTTATTTTTTTTTAGATCATGTTTGATCATGCGAGATGTCCGGCTTGGAGGACTGAATTGTAGATCAGTTGCGGGACAGCATTGTTTTGTGTGTGTTGTTCTGTGATGAGATTATTTGAGCTACCACAGACAGTCAACACTGTTAAATGTTAGATTTTTTTTTTAGCTTTGTCTGTGAGGTCTCTAACAGATAAAAGATCTGTTCAGATTTAGAAAATCTTTGCGTGTACCAGGCCTTAGCTGCCTGTGACTTTTTCACCACGGCTGAACTTGTTTATCAGAGACAAACTTTCCGTGAGGCTCTGTGGCTCCTGGCGGAAGAAGGGCCAGGTAAACCGGAGTAATGGCGCCCTCTTCTGGTGACTTGTCTCCTCCCTTGCCACCCATGTCAGTCTGGACCCAACCTGGACAGCAGGCATTCAGTAAGATCTGAGAAAAGAGTTCAAGAAGCACAACATTAATGTGAGCTATGAGAATGATGCAAGGGAAATTATTAAACATTTAAAAAATGTAAAATTACCCCGTCGTTTGGTCTCTCCTTAGACAGGCGACGAGCCAGAATTAAGGACAGCGTCTGAAGGCAAGTACAAGCTTTTGAGTTATTAAATGTAATTGTATGGGTTCAATATTAAGCCATGAAGATTTTGCAGTTGTAAATAAATGCTTGCAAATCATTTCAATTTGCATCTGTAAATCAAGCTCTTGACCCTGTAAAAACAATCTGCCTGAAAAATTTAAGTTTGCAAATGTGCAGAAAAGGGTTTGCATGATTGAAAAAAAGATTTGAATTTGTGGGGAAAAAAATAAAGTTCTTTTGTGAAAACCCTGTTTGCAGATGCTAAGCACAAAACTGCATGCAAGACTCTGAAGTTGCAGATTTTGTCCATATCTTTACTCTTTATTCTGATTGGATGGTGACAAATCAAACTATCCAATCAGAGAGCAGGCAGATCTTTTCCAATCTCAATCATCCTGGACTAGAACAGTGACCATGGATTAAACCAACCCATTTTAAATGACTCATTTTTTTGTAAAACTTGGTCCAACTGATGAAAACATTAATTTTACCGTCAGTCCAGTTTTAGATATTCCATACGCCGTATCAGGCCAGCCGCTGTTCTTGTGCTCGCCTCGCTTGGCCTCATCAACAAATCTCTGCATCAGTCCCACCAGCTCGTCCTCGGTGATGTCGTTACTGCGGAAACGCTGCTGAAGCTCTGGACTGCACTTGTTCAGAGTTAGGCTGCCGACAAAACTGGACATGTTCACCACACGACCTTTGAAACACACACAGGGGGATATTTGAAGCTTTTAGCCACTCACAGGTAATACCGTTCCACAATGTCACAATCAAAAACTGCAACTGCTTGGACCAGTTCTGTGTTCGTACCTCCAGCTTTGATGAGCGGCAGGAAATGAGTCAACATGTCTCTGGTGGCGAAGAAGTTTGTCTTCAGGGTGGTCTCCGCCTGGACAGCAAACGGAGTTGTGTCTGCATCTAAGAGGAGAGACCACATAATGCAGCCGTTACCTCGTGTGTTACTGAAATGATTAAATTCCTGGATGATGTAAATATCCTGGTGTCAAACCCTCAAACTATTCTTGAAAAGGTGTGTCACAATTACTTGATTTCACAGTTACCGGTAATGTCACAATCAATTAATCCTACAGATTCCTCAATATCACTTTTTTTATACAATATTTAGATCAGAGCAACTAGCGCACAGATCGAAAGTTCAGAATCAGAATGCCACTTAATAATAATAATAAAAATAATAATTTACAGTGCAACGAGACGGGTTTTACGTTCACTAAACCCTATGTTATGGATGAGCAATGTTCCGGAGAAGAAACCACAATATATATTTAATTTCAAATATATGGTCTTGTTCCTTCACTTTCACTCTTCCAGTATTATTTATGATTCAAACAGCAGTTGTTCTGCTAAAGAGCAGCTGGAAGTCAAAGCTTGATGGTTTTTCCTGTGTTTCGAAATTCTCTATACAGATTAAAAAATAATATTAATCTTGGCATCAAAAGGTAGAAATAGGTAAAACTTAAAGCCCTAGAAGAAGTTTTCATGTGATTTTACACATTTATAATGCTGTGAAATTAATGCATAATTGTGAAAATCTTAATGCTGTGATTATTTCTCTGACAATAACGGTACCAAGAAAATCTATAAATGTGACATCCAGCCTTAAATTCAAGTTTTAAAACCTCTAAGTCCTCTTAATTTCCACCAGTCCCCCTCTAGCCTCTTATGAGACCATTTCCTGTCCCGTCTGCTGACAGCTCCATCAATTTGGACTCTTCAAAGCCAGTGGCTTCTATAAAATAGCAGAATTTGATGATTGGGATAAAATGAACATTTTTATGGGTTTTCTGACCCATAAAATGGGTAGTAAGAAACTCCAGAAATGCAAGGAATGAATGAATGAAATCACTTTGATTTATGCTTTTATCACCTTAGATTAAACCATATATATACATATATAGTGCAGCAAGTCTTTCTACATGAGTGAACTGCCATATCTGTGCCACCATTGCAGTGTTTGAGATATTTACTGCAATGAAAGGCAACAGAAGAATGCTTTTCTGTGAGCTCACGTTTGAGAAACAGAGGATCTTATCACTTGATGTAAGAACAAACAATAATATGAGAATCAGCCCCATCAAAGAAGAGAAAACATGAAGCTGGATTCAGGATAATCGAAAGAGGGAAATCACAAACATTTCTCCAGGAGGAAATTACTGATGAAGTCAAATTATAGAAAAGCACTTCTTCCCAGAATACCTTGCTCTATCCAAGTTTTTTAAATGGTTGTCCAAACATTTTGGACATTTAGTTTAGACTCTTGTGAAAGAAGCT
>CM047990.1:27910231-27933462 GCA_026261665.1 Melanotaenia duboulayi | reverse complement strand
GTGTAACATAAAACCTCCTAACTGTGTTAGGATTAAAAAAAAAAGTATCATATTCTCACTGATTTGTGATAAGAATAAATTTCTCTGAATTGCAGTGAATTCAATAAAACTTCCTGTAATTCCAATTCAACATCCTGTAGGGTGGAGTCGATTCAAATGCATTCAATTAATTAAATTCTGAATTTTGTACAAACCTGCTTCTTAAATTATTTAGCCGACTAATATAGATGCAGCATACACTTAGATAGTGGGTAAAATACTCTTGAGATTGCTGTCTAGATGTCAGTAGTTGTTTTACTTTTCTCTAAATCCTTGTTTATCTGAAGCTTTGGGGTCCCTTCTGTGTTTGTTAAATGAGCATATTTCTGTTTGTAACATTCATTAACAAAAGAAAAGACAAACATTTACACAGATAAAAAGTTGTTGACAGCTTGGGCACAACTACACAACTCTAATAATAGTCTGTTGCTATAGTAACAAATCAGATTATACTATTGTATGTTTTCAATTACGATTACTCCAGACTGATGCTGCTGTAGCCACATTTAAATGCAGTTCTTAGCAGATGCAATATAAACACTGTAGTGCATAATGAACATTATGTATTTATATATTTTTTCATACTTTTAAATGCAATCCCAGCGTTGTTGATTAGGACATCCACTCCTCCATACTTCTCTTTGAAGAAAGCAGCAGCAGTGATGATGCTGTTCAGCTCATTGATGTCCAGCTGGTGAAACAAAGCCTTCAGACCCTCTGAGGCCAGAGACTCCACAGCCGCCTGACCTCGATCACTGCAAAACAGCAAAGACTTTTTATTTAATGTATTTATTTAAAAGGGACAATGCATATTAATTAACATAAAAATGTAAATATGCCAGAATTGGTCAGTGGCTACTTTCCATCTGTAGTATCTGGCAGATCAAGCAGTTTACAACAATAATGACAGAATTAAAAACAAAAATCCTCCACACAAGCCAACACTTGAGACATTNGATCAAGCAGTTTACAACAATAATGACAGTCATTGGTGGTTTCATGTCTGGCTCCTCTTTCGCCAACATTTGAGTTTTCTCTTAAATATTTTNAAAGAAGTCATTGGTGGTTACATGTCTGGCTCCTCTTTAGCCAACATTTGAGTTTTCTTTTAAATATTTCGAATGTGGTAAAGTCTCTAATATCAGCCAGGATGCTGTTCCAGATTTTAGTTCCTTTAACTAATTGCACCTGTTGAACTGAACGCTGTGCATCTATAAGGTACTACACAGTTGCCTCTAATAGAGGCTCTGGTTACTTTACCACTTTTACTGGATTTGAACTTGATAAATACATTCAAGGGTGGTGGAGAGAGTCCATGCAAAATCTTATAAATCAAACATGCTACTAAGATTAATAACGTCAGAATGAGTACACAGAACAAAATTACTATCATCTTTCATATATTTTTCTGTCTTTACGATTAATTAACTGAGAATATAGTTTAGTTATCACACTGGAAAAACATCAATAACAAGACTTAAATTTATTGTGATGATTTCAGATGCAATACCATATTCTGCCCAGCAGATGGCACCATTGTCCTCTTTGTAACCTGTTCTGGTGAACCAGTTGTGATTCAAGGCTTTGAAGATTTTCTTTATTCTCCACCATTAAGAAGATTGTTTGTTCATGTTCCCTTCTCAAATAAAGCTGTTCAAACACACCCATATGAGGCCAATATACAGATAATAGAGTTCTGAGAATTTGACTCTTCAATCTTTCATCATAACTTTTATCAAGATATTTAATGTTGCAAAGTGTGACAAAAACATTACATCTTTGAATATAAATCTATAAATCTTGGATGGGAAGAAATAATAGCCCACAATAATGTTTCAAGTATTTAAATGTCAAAATTGCTTAATTGTGCTTTAGAAACACCTGCTGAATGATGTTTGGATATCAAAATGTGGTACAAATGTAAAAAAAAATATTATGGAGATAAGAGCATTACATTGCAGAAAGCTTGTTTAGTGAAACAGAAATATGTTGCGCTGCACATACCAGCCTGGTCCAGGTGAGATACTTACACGTCTCTGGCGGTCAGGTAAACATCCCCTTTGAACTGCTTGCAGAGCGCTCGGACAATGGAAAGTCCAATGCCTTTGTTACTACCCGTTACCACAGCAACCCTGGTTGACATGTCTGACCACAGAGAGAAATCAGCATATGAACTGACCGCAGAGAAATACACTTCCTAAAAACTTGAGAAAGCCAGCCTTTATCCAAACAAGGTGAGTCAGATCAGAAGCATGTTAGAGGATGGACCAATGAAGGGTGAGATTTGCTGAGTCATGCTGACAATTATAAGGGGATAAAAAGCGGATCCATATATTCATCTATTTGTATTTTGTTTCAAGACAAAAGAAAAAATAAAAATGTATTTAATATAAATAGAGAAAATGTGCCAGCATCAGCAAGAGAAGAACAAACAGGATTTCCACAGTAAAAATTACAGTTCAGTCATAAAAAAAAAAAAAAAAAAATCATCTTAAAAAGTTTCACAATGAAGCTCTCAGCAATGAGCTTCAGCCTTCCTTCAAACTTCTACATATAAACTTGTTTTACAGGCATTTATGCAGGATTACTTTTGCTAATGATGTGTGAACTAACATAACTGGTCATTCAAGGAATTAATTCAAAGTTAAACATCTCCACCTTTTTCAGTTCGTTGTTTTTGTTAAAACTCTGACATGCTGGAACAGAATTTTATGTTCATTGTGTTCCTGGCAGAATAGGGCAACATCTTATTCTGTCTTATCCTGCTTCATGCTTTTCAAAAAGAACATTTAGCATTATAACATACTTTTTTCTTTGTACTTTCTCATCATCTTATAAAACCCATTTATGCCACACAAGAGGGGAAAACTTGGCTTCCAGGGTTCCAGGGGGGGAAAAAGCTTGATAACCACAAATCTAATTAAACAATAGTGATTTTGTGTCACTCAGAATGTACATTATTGTCCTTCAGGATAACATTATTCCTGATTTAAAGAAAATAGCCTTTATGGTGTGAATTTATATCTTCATTAATAACACATATTTGAGTTTTCTCTATGATATCATATTCTAAATATGGTATTAATGGTGTTCAGGAAGGACTTTTTTTCTGTATCATTGCCCTTTAACATGTTCTGGCTCCTGATCCTGCATGTGAGGATGGGCCTATATTTTTAGTCTAATTTTTACAAACAGAAAAAATTAAATCACAAACTTGGATAAAGTTTAAATGACGTAACAGATCTAATAATTCTTATAAAATATCTCATTCACTGTTCACCTTCCTTTTCCCCCTCTTTCATTCTGTCTTCCTTAGAGTTTAATGTTTCTACAGGCATGATAAGATGCAACATAAGAATACAGGTAGATCCACAGGTAGTCTGCACGCGCGAACTCACAAAAAAACCTTTATGGAGATTAACTTCTATAAGACAAACAACACAGAAACTAGATTACCCTGCATGGCGTAACTTAAATATCTCAATTTTACTCATCTGAGTAACTAAACTAGTAACTTAAAAATTCATTGAGCAAAACTGAAGTTTCTTACTTGCGACTGACGGTGAGGAAGAGGAGGATGACTAGTGAAAAAGAAGCGCAGTGGAAAACGGGAGGAACGTCGGGGAGCGACGCGCAGCGTCAGTGCGCATACCCGGAAGACTTTTCAAAATTAATGTTGAGTTACATACAGTGCATAATACATGTACACGCCTATCTTATAGTATGTTAGTTACCTACGCGTTAATTAAAGCTAAATTCTTTTCGACAAGGGTTTCCCTTTAGAATGACTGCATTTAATTAGTAACATATTCACCTCAAATAACCATAAAAATAACCACAAAAACAAATTCTTCTTCATTAACTCAGCTAGCTAAATTGTGACGACTTGTGTGGCTATTTCATATTTAATAAATTAGTTACCAAAGTAATGCAAATTTGTGGTATTGGAGTCATTAAAAACAATGTTGAAGCGTTAAAACTTGTGCGTGGCAGACATATCAGGTTCTCCACCCTGCTATCCAGTGACCCAGTTCCAGCCTTTTACTCCAGTGTGGTTACTGCTTCTACTGTAATTGACTTCTCTGAAACTTAGAGAGCCTCTTCTTTTTCTAATAGCATTAATAATTTCCTTCTCCTCCAAACAGACACTGACAAACTAATCTGAGTTCATTTCAACCTGCAGAGCTATCCTGGATGTTGTGGCTTCATTGAGAGCGTCATATCCCAGAGTCAGCACTCAGCAATGTCAGCAATGAAAAATGAATTATTAATTCATAATACTCTCAATCCCACCACTATTGTTTGTCCTGAGCAACAACTGACATTTGTAAGGGTTTTCTAAAATTTTTATTCTTAAATATTAATATTATATGATCAAATATACAACCAGTACCTTACAAATCACCACCATGAACCACATTAACTGCTTTTCTGATGCTGGGAAACTTCAACTGTAAGTTCATTCACATGCCACACCTAGTCGTCTGGAGATTTCATGGCTGTTTTGCCAGTCTGTGGAGAAGCACTAATCTACAAATAAATCATTCATTTACAGAACACTGTTTCTGGCAGACATTAAAGTGAGCTGTTTAGGTTATCTGCTAAGGCGTGCTCAGATAAGAGTCTGCAAAGAAAAGTTCAGTTCACTCATTTAACTAATGAATAAAGTAGAAAAGCATTGTTTTTTTCTGTATTTATGAATGGTGATTTGAAGCCATGTTAAGTATGTAATAGTTAAGATGGAAATACATTTAAAATAATTTAAATGCACACATTGTTCCAGTTACTTATGCAAACAAGATCAATATCATCCCAAACTGTAAAGGCTTAATTACTCAGGTCCCTGCAGTTGATCCCAGGTCAGCCAACAGAGGCGTTTACATGGGACACATTATTAGTCTGTGTCCCATGTCTACATATACACTTATTAGTCTTTTTTTTTTTTCTAATAATCACGCTACTTACTAGCAGGTATGTTCTACAGTAGTATCCACACATGCTTTAGGCTTTCTGATGTCTGTAATCTGTTCTTTTCTCTTTTGTGCTCCATCCCTGACTTGAAAAGTAGTCCCAGCCAAAGTCTGTTCCCAAAATGTCCCCCTTTTTTTCTTAGCTGAGAAGATCCAATTTAAATACAAGATCTTCTACTAGGGAATCCTGATGAAGATCACAGCAAAAGACACCTACCCAAAAATGAAACTAAATGTTTGAATCAACAGTTAGTATACTGTAAAATTACAGTAAAAGAGAAGAGTAAATGTCAAAGTCTGAGAGGTTGGGGGTCTTTTCTAGTCTTGTTAGTTTGTGTTTGAGTTTCCTTTTTATTTTGTAGATTTTTCTGCATGTTTATATTTGTTTGTGTTGCTTCATGTTTGATAGCAGCCCTGGTTTAAATGTGCTAATCTGCTTTACCTGCTCCTCGTAAGTTGTCCTCAAAATATATACCCTTTCGTTTCTGTTATACTTGGTTAGATCATCCGTTGTGTTTCCCTGTCGTTTCTCTGGTTTCCTCCTTCTAAGTGTTTTCCTAATTAAAACCTTTATCCCTGCACCAATCTGCCTCCGGCCTTTTCATCTTGTATTTGTTTCCACTTCCTTCTCAAATCATGACAGTAAAAGAGAGACCAATACCAACTAAATCCACAATTTTTACTTTAATTATAAACATTTAAAACATCTTTTAGAGCAGTTCTAAACACCCCTGAAAGTAAATTTAGTTGGGATTGTCTGCAAGCTGATGATATTTTGAAAATTATATATAGAGCATAAAAGAAAGCAGTTCTGCTAGCACTGATTCTAACCTAGAAACATTTCGGAGAACTCTAGAAGTAGACATAGTTTTATACTTGTTGTGACATGAGGACAAGAGGAAAGTGGTATGAGGAAACTCAATGAGATTGTTTAGATAACGTCTATGCTGCAAACATTTGTATTTTTCTTCTCCGGTTAAGAGCTGACCAACCGGAATATAGCTTAACGCATTATCTCACACTGTAGGTTGTTTTGAAAGTAAATATATATACATTTATGACAAACATTGTTAATACTCATTTAACAGAAATGAGAATATACAGGGATATCCTGAAACAAAACAACGGGCAGAACGTGCAGCTAATGATGCTGGTTTAATAAAGTGGCTCAGAAGCAAAGATGTCTAATTTATTAAATACGAATGTCATTAATTTCTCTTTCCACACATCTCTTCCTCAGCACTTGCTTTCAGGACAGGATGTTTATGGTTTAGTTTCCTTTGTGGGTCTGCCCAATCTCACCAACATGGAGAAAACACAAACTATTCTGCCCCCAGAAAGGAGTTTACACTCATTAAACAGGTTTTATTCAAAGCATTGGCATGAAATCAATGTGAAGTCTTACAGAAATTGTAGAAAAAAAGTTTGTTATTGATTTCAGAGCAGTTAGCTTTCTAGTTGACCTCTTTCATGTAAAGCATAAAAAATGTAACAAATACAGAAGGCAAAGTGAAACTTAAAAAAAATGCACTTAGTTGATGCTTCCTATATTCATTTACATAATGCTGCATTTAAACCAGCAGGAGCAAACACACAATACCTTGGTAGTGTTTCCTTGACTAGTTTGATTAATTTTGGATTACATAAGCAAGTGGTAAACTCACTCCTTAAAACTGTCATGGTTTGTAACTTCATCACATATTCATCTGACTGTAACATTTCACCAAGGCTGAACTTGTTTCTCAGAGACAAATTTTCCGTGCGGCTCTGTGGCTCCAGGTGGCAGCAGGGCCAGGTAAACCGGAGTCTCAGCGCCCTCGTCTGGTGTCTTGGGGGCTTTTGGACCAGCCATGTCGGTGCGCACCCATCCTGGACAGCAGGCGTTCAGCAAGATCTGAGAAAGAAGTTCAAAAAGTAAAACAAATATATTAGCAACAAGACTTCATTGTATATAAAAACTAGGCAAAGAATATGGAAAGAATATAGAAAATTTAGATAATTTAATTTCTGTTACCCCGTCATTTGGTCTCTCTTTAGACAGACGACGAGCCAGGATGTAAGACAGCGTCTGAAGACACATAAATTACGGTTATTTAGTTAAACTACACAACCTTTATAGTCCCGGTTTAAGACAGAGGGCACCGAAAGTGTCAAAATACACCTTAACTAATAGTTCTTCTTGTTTTAAAATATTAGAAAACAATGGAATAGAAAGTTTTTTTAATGCACAGAAGTACAATGAAATTAAGGTGCATCTCTATATTTTGCTCATATAGATAAAAAATAATATATACAGATAACAAAATAGACTGAATGAAAATATAACTATTAAAAGTCCTGAGTGCCGTCGGATTGTACAGAGAACTGATTGAAAAATCCCAAAACAGATCAATCCTACCGTCAGTCCAGCTTTAGACACGCCGTACGCCGTGTCAGCCCAACCGTCTTCCTTGTGTTTGTCTTCTTTGGCCTTGTCAACAAATCTCTGCATCAGTCCCACCAGCTCGTCCTCCTCGATATCCTCGCTCCGGAAACGCTGCTTGAGAGCCTGGCTGAACTGGTTCACAGTACGGGGGCCGACAAAGCTTGAGACGTTCACCACACGACCTAAAATAAACCAAACAAAACACACACCATGTCTGAGACTGCTAAACAAACTTCTCCTTCTCTGTCACAGCACCATCAACACATCTCAGATGCAGTAGGTTAAGAAAGTTTTCTGATTCCCTCGNCATCTCAGATGCAGTAGGTTAAGAAAGTTCTCTGATTCCCTCGCGTCTGGTACATTTAAAAAAAAAAAAACAAGAAATATTTGAGGAAGTTACAAATCTCAAATTGTACAGTANCGTCTGGTACATTAAAAAAAAAAAAAAAAGAAATATTTGAGGAAGTTACAAATCTTAAATTGTACAGTATTTTTTTTTTAACATATGCTCATGTATTATCATAGTTTTTAATCTGCTAGGCTAAGGCTGAAAATCGACCCAGACCTTTTTCACATGTGGTACTAAATCGGGTACACATCTGATCTTTTTCATGTTTGTCATGTCATTTCATACAACTTTGCGCCATGTAAGTGAGACAGACATCACAATTCTGCAACCGCAGTGGCAACAATGAATGGCTCTGATTAGATCCACTTAAACCCAGCTAGATTGGATGAGAAGCCTTTTTGAAAAATGCTCCTTGAAGATACTGAAATGGATAATTTACACCATGCATTCCCCTCTCCCAGCTCAGAAAACCTCTTTGCATGATCCCCCCACCATGCTTCACTGTAAGGGTGAAATTAGTCAGAACATAAATTCTGCATGTTCGGAGTTCTGTGGAAATTAGCGTTTATCAGAGTGTAAGCCAGCCGACATGAACCATGTGTTGAAATGCTTTTCTACAAAATCATGTTTATTTAGATTCTAAAATGTTTGTGCTTTCACAAGCTTATCAAACTCAGAATGACTTCCCTAGCTCTGTTTCTGACCAGTTGGTTCCCAATCCCCCATCTGACTGAGGACATTTGACAATTATGGAGGTCAAAATGTTAAAAACCATTTTTAAACCTTTGCCATTTTACAGTAATCTTTGGATATCATGGTTACACCTTTCCCCTGATGTACACCATGAAATGTGGGAGACATGCTTGTGTCTTTCTAAGTTTTTTCAAGTAAATGGAACTGGATTCCAGTCAAGTTTTAGACATATCTTAAGAAAAAATTTAGGATGCTTTACGTAAACATGCATTGGTGGGAAAATGTGTCCAATTAAAATCAGATTTACTGAACCAGAAGCACAGAAAATATTAACACATTTTGAATGCATAGACATTTTTAGCCATTCTTCAAAAAGCTGCGTTAAACAACAGATTTAGACACCAGACTCAATCCAATTCTGTTCGTACCTCCAGCTTTTATGAGCGGCAAGAAGTGGGTCAACATGTCTCTGGTGGCAAAGAAATTAGTCTTGAGGGTCACCTCTGCCTGGACAGCGAATGGAGTTGTGTCTGCCACTGAAGAGAGTTAAGCAAACAGTGTCACTCTCACAGATTAATCCAGAGGTATAACTACAAATGTGAGCATTGTGTAAATGACTCCAGTGCACTTTTAACGTGCATAATTCAAACCCTACCTTTGAACGCAATCCCAGCATTGTTGATAAGGACATCCACTCCTCCATACTTCTCTTTGAAGAAAGCGGCAGCACTGATGATGCTGTTTATGTCGTCAATGTCCAGCTGGTGAAACAAGGGCTTCAGACCCTCTGCAACCAGAGATTCCACAGCTGCATGACCTCGATTGCTGCAAAAGTTTTCAAATTATTATTGGTGAACTGATCTGAAGGGGGGGGGACCCATATCGCCATGGACCAGTCAGACCAGCCTAACGGTCTGCAGTTAAATCTGATAATGACAGAAACACGCCTTTTGAGGTAAAAAGCTAAAGTGTTATCATGAATTTACGATTCAAAGCCCAGGTTTCCCAATTTATACTTGAATTTTATTAGATCAAAAGCTGTTCTTTCAAAATCTAGTGAACTATAAACGTCAAAACATCCATGTAAAAATACACAGAAAGAACACAGGTATATTATTGAGATGTACACTGGTCAATACTCTAGCCCGGTTCAGGCTTAACCAGGTCAGATACCTACACATCTCTGGCAGTGAGGTAAACATCCCCTTCGAATTGCTTGCACAGCGCTCGGACGATGGCCAGACCGATGCCCTTGTTTCCGCCCGTTACCAAGGCAACCCTGGTTGACATGTCTGCCCAAGGACATGAGGATTATGAAATTACACCTTAAACCCTTAACACAATAATATGAAATAAACTGAAAAAAAAAAACACTGCCGTGTAAATGAAAGTGTTTTTGTTGTTTTTTTGTTTTGCAACCAGCAGCTAACCAAGCAAGACTATTAGCAGTCAAAAGTTAAGATGGTGGTTCTCCAAAAGTTAGCTCCATAAAAGAACCATAATCATTTAGAGACATTTGCATAAGGATGTGCCGTGGAAGCATATCTATAAACGTTTGAGGTGCTTAAAACCCCCAGCGATCTCTAAAAGTTGCATTGCTTGTTACGCAACTTCCCTAAAAGTGCTTAGTCACGCTAACAAATTGAATGCGAAGGCAAGCTTTGAGAACTTAACTTCATGTTTCAAAAAACGATTTAAAGGCCATCGCTCATGCTGGTAGTTTTATGTTACATAATGGCAACTCTTGCGAAATAGTCTGAACCATTTTCAGATGTTATGAATATATTTGTATATATATTCAAAAATTAAAATAAAAGTATAAAAGCTGCTACTGGAAATGCGTCGGTACAAAGGAGGTTTCTTACCTGAAAATGGGTTTGAGTTGCTGGATGACGCTGCAAAACAAGAGCGAGTCGCTGAGTACCTGTATGCACCACCAAACAGGAGGACACAAAACCGAAACAAGCTAATGAAAGGCGTAACCGGAAAGAGGTTGCAGCTGCGCATCGTTAGTGCGCATACCCGGAAAAACAAGGTTGCACACATGAGTAGCAACAAAACCGTCCATGAGGACGAGGCGTTAGATCTAAATTTGACACTCTGTAGGTATTTTGTTGTATTCATCTACATATATTTTAACTTGTCTGCTGTTGTTTTTAAGCTGCTCGCGGTGCGGCGGTTACGATTTAGGTTTCGAGATTTCTTTTAAATGTTATTTTAAAAGATGTTATGTTTTTAATAGTTGTTTGCCACATTTTAATTATGTAGAAACTGTTAATATTGTGCCATATTGTATAGAATTATTGGCGTCAAACTTCTTTTTTTTATGTTTTTGAGTTAACGGGCTGAGGCATAAAGCCTGTAATTAAAATTTACGTGTATGGTGTGAAAAATGTTTTTGTTACAGAGGCTATGTTCTCTTCCTCAGGATCTAGATACATTATTATGATTTTGGATGTTGGCAGTTATAATAATAAAAAAGTTAAGATTCGATTTAAGATTGGAAAGTCCCCAGATAAAGTGGAAAATACTGTAAATGTATGTGTTTATTCAGCATTTGCCTAACCAGGAACATTAAATAAATAAAACATCCAGCTTTATAATATTGTTCTAACCATGACAGGAGCAGTTCAGTTAAAACATGTACGATTGTAAAATTACCAGCTATACAGAACTAGTAAAATGTTTGGATGCACCCACCCATTCATTTTAAAAGGGTTAGCTTATCCCAACTGACTGGTGCTGCATATTACAAGTCATCAACATTAGTGGTCATAAAGTTTCATATTAAAGTCAATCAGAACATGTTAATATTAATGTGCTTGCTTTAAAGTGATAAAATTACCCAAAAAGAATTTAAGGTGATCAGCCTCAAGACTTATGTAGTTTGCTACACAATGGAGAATATGTAAACTACCTTTTCCTACTTCAGTATGGTCCAGAATTAGAAAGCAGGAATAAATTCTGTGTAAAGACATCTTGTGCTTTTCTGAAACATTTACTTCTGTAGATATGATGGAATCAGACAAAGAACAGTAACAGTATGACATGTAAAAGTGTGGAAATGGAAAATGTTTTTTCCTTCATGACTATTATAGCTTTATAGAAGAAAAACGATGGTCTAGGACAGAACCTTGTAATGTGTTACTTCTACACACACTGAGATCTGCCTGATAGGTCATTTTTGAAGATATGTTAAGGTGTGTCTGTGTTTATCCATCACAGGTCTGGGTGGGGGACATGGGTGGCTGTGGACACAGAGCTGGACGAACTGCAAGAAAGAGGAGGGGGAAACACAAAAGCACCATTCAGTCTGGTAGCAAGTAGATTATGTTACAAACAAAAAAATGTTTCACTACTCTAAGCTGTCCAGTCTTTCATACACATCGCTGTTACTGCTGTGTCTTCAGTATCACTGTGTCACCAGCTGCAATTTGTGAGGCTGATGACGTTTCTTCACCAACGAGGATTCACCTCATCTCTGCTGCAGCCGGCCTTGTTCACTGGTACAACTGCTATCTTGATTTATCTTCAGGATCCTGTGTATTGTTTGACGCAATATGAAAAACTAAAGACTTACCGAGCAACTTTCTACGTGTATATTAAAATGTTGTATTTAAATATAAATGAAGTTTTTGTGAATATAATAGTTGTTTATCTGGATACAAAACTAACAGTTTATGTGTGTAAATCCCTCTTCGTTTAGACACAGGCAGAGGGCTGCAGACTCTGCAAACTATAAAGGTAATACAGCTAATATTACAAATAATTTAATTAGAATAAACAGCAATGCAAAATATCTTGAAGTTGCTACATAAGGTACAGTGCAAAAGTCTTGAGCCCACCCCTCATTTCTTTGTATTTTGCTTCCAAACACAGAAATTCTTGTCATCTTTTGAGTGTTTTCAAAACAGTAAAGACTGGCTCATGGTGGTATCTCTCTGTTGTTTATTCAATACATCTCTGCAGCTGTATTAAGAAGAGAAAGTCAGCAGTTTAGTCCTGGGTTAAGTGGTGTGTTGTGATGCCATGTTGAAATGAGGACATGACTTTGCTTCTGTTTTTCAGCCTGGTGAGCTGATCATTTCTCTGCCAGAATCTTGTCTTATCACAGCTGCAACAGTTCTGGACAGCGACCTGGGACAGTTTATCAAGTGGTAAGATGTGAACTTGTTTTTTTTTCCAGTAACCTTCTGCTTTTTCTGCCATTTGATGTGTCATTAAGCATTGTTTTGGTCCTCTTTGTTTTTTATTTTACAGTTAACGTCCTATTGAACAGTTTTAGGGTGACTTGTAAAACAGCTACACACAGCCTATATTAGTCACAGTGAGGTTAAATCAAACTGTCCTGGTGTTTCTCTCTGCAGCTGGAAGCCCCGTCTTTCACCTCTTTTGGCTATCTGTGTCTTTCTGGTGTGTGAGCGGCACAGAGGAGAAGCCTCTGATTGGTTCCCTTACATCAGCGTGCTGCCCGACACTTACACCTGCCCGGCTTATTTCACAGATGACGTCATGGCTGTCCTGCCCGCCGGTGTGCAGAGGCAGGCTGTAGAGCAGAGGGAGGCTCTGCATGAGATGCACTCCACCAGCCGGGACTTCTTCAGGTGTGTACACCAAAACCTATAGATAAGAAGGACTGTTTTCTGAAGAGGTAGAATAATTCAAAGTAAGAGATACACTCATCGGCCACTTCATCAGGTCCATCTTGCTAGTTTCCGGTTAGACCCCCATTTTACTTTCAGATCTGTATTGATTCTTGGTGATACAGATTCAACAAGGTGGTAGAAACATTCCTCATAGATTTTGCTCCATATTTCCATGATAGCATCACACAAATGCTCCATATTTGTTGGCAGTTTCCTGTTCTTAGCTGACAGGAGGTACCCGGTGTGGTCTTCTGCTGCTGTAGCCCATCTGCTTCAAGGGTGGACATCCTTCCTGTTGTCTTTCTATCTTCTCCAACGAGTCTGCGCATTCTCCTCTGACCTCTAACAACAGCAAGAGTTATTACCACTGGATATTTTCTCTTCTTCAGACCATTCTTTGAAACCCTAGAGATGGGTTTCAAAGAAACAGTTTCTGAAACATCTTGACCATGTCAGGATGTTCAAGCAGAGCAGTACATGACTGCGTGCACTGAGCTGCTGCCCTGTGATTGGCTGATCTGATATTTGCAACTCAACATGTGGACCTGATAAAGTGGCTGATGACTGTAAATGTCTAAGATTCATCCATCCATCCATCTTCTGCCGCTTATCCGGAGTCTGGTCACGGGGGCAGCTGCCTAAGTAGAGAAATCCAGACTTCCCTCTCCCCGGCCACATTCATCAGCTCATCCGGGGGGATCCTGAGGCGTTCCAGCCAAGAGATGTAGTCCATCCAGCGTGTCCTGGGTCTTCCCCGGGGCCTCTTTCTAAGATTCATTCATATTAATTTTTATAAAAAAAAAAAAAAAAACTTAAAAATATTTAATGATTAAAAATAATAAAAAAAAATATTAATAATCCTTTTCTCGTTGCTTTTTTTAACAAATGTAGGCAGGAGGTTAGAGGAAAATAAGGCCACATATACTTTCTGCCTGGAGATGTTTTTATCTTTGTTCTTAAGTTGCAGAACATGTAAATGAATCCGCTGTTGTTGGCCTGAATTGTTTCCACTGCAAACTTCTTGCACATCTTTACTGGTGTGTGTGTGTGTTTTTTCAGAGAAGGCTCTCATACAGACAGTGACACATACAGATATGCCTCCCTATAAGTTTAAACAGGTGTTTAGCTTCCTATTTTATAGTTTTCTCATCATGTATGAAAAATAGCTGCAGCTACAGTCAGGAACCTTCCTCCAGATTTCTGTGTGGAACGTCAGGCTGTCTGAGCTCACCGTTCTGAGACTGTAGGTGTTTATCTGCAGAAATCCTCATTGATAACTGACTTCACTCATTATATGTCCTGTTACTTATAAAGAAAACATCTTATGAACTTGTTAATGATTTTTAAAACTTGATTTTCAGTAGAGGGAGACTTTGAATTTGTCCAATTTGTTTAGGATTGCAGTTCCCTCTCTGTGAGGAATATGTAGCTTCACATCCATGATTTCCATCAGTCCTGGCCTTTACAGATGATAACCAGCATGTTGGTAGTGGTTAGTGTCATACTGAAAGATACTGATGATGATACGGAGCTCCTCATGAGGCAGAAATGACCTGTATGTGATTTGAAACTGTGCTTTTTGTTTGGAGTTTTCATGACTTAACTCTGTGCATTGTTAAGTTTTGGGGGTACTCTGGGATCAATAAAGTATTCTGATTCTGATTCTGAAATGCATTGAAAGAAATGAAAGGCATTCAAGCTGTGATTGGTTTGTTGGTTCAGGTCCCTGCAGCCGATTCTGAGCCAGCCCACTGAGGATGTTCTGACCTATGAGGCACTGAGGTATTCAAGAATAAACTTCATTCAGTTACAGAACATGTTACCTGTATGTACCAGTAAAAATAGAAGAGGCATTATTTGAAGGTATTTTAGCTTTGACCCTTTTCTTCAGGTGGGCTTGGTGTAGCGCCAACACACGTTCTGTTTTCATGTCCCATCCGTCCAACAACTTCCTGTCTGGGCAGGATAACTATGCTTTAGCTCCGTTTCTGGACCTCCTCAACCACCGCCCTGATGTGCAGGTAAACTATCCATCCTGCCTCCTGACTTCACTTTGATCAGATTGGATCTGTTTTGTTGTTTTTTGTTTGACAATCCCTAAGAAACTTTCCCAAATCTTCTCAAAAATCTTTTGGACTAGGTAAACGCAAGTTTCAATGATGTGACCAGATGTTACGAAATCAGGAGTGTTTCTGGGACACTACGCTTCCAGCAGGCCTTCATTAACTATGGTTCCCATGACAACCAGCGACTGTTGTTAGAGTACGGATTTGTTGCCACCAACAACCCCCACAGCGTGGTGTACGTGGAAACAGGTAAACTGCAGAAAAAAATAAATCTTCAGTAAATCTTCATCAGAGGCAGCGCAGATGAATGTCCATGAAATTCATCCATTTAGATGTTTTTTTAACTACATAAACTTTTCAGCAAAACAAAGTGAGATTAAAAAAGACTTCACAACAAATGTTTTAATGAAAATGTGTGGCTTGAAATTTGACGCTTATTCCTGTTTCTCTGTGGTTCCCCAGATCTTTTGTGTGATGTTTTAAGAGCTGATAAGAGTTTGGATCAGAAGATTAAATTTCTCAGAGAGAATAATTTCCTTCAGTAAGTCTCTGACATTTGTTTAGTTAGTCAACTCATGAAAGTTTTTAAATTCTAGGACTTTTTATTTCTGCAAAAAACATGATCCAAAATGCCACCATTTATTACACGAGTCATAAAATATTAATAAACTCCAGTAAACGAAAAAGATTATATAGAACTGCCATTAACGTGTTAATAAGATCCCCTGGTTACTACCATTATTACATGAAAACAAAGCCTATTTAATCAGTAAGTTTGACTAAATTATTTTGTAGTTTGTATCATAAGAGTTCTAACTAATTTGATTCTTTCTTAGGCATGGTTATACATATCAGAATACATTCCTAGGAAAATTGACATTTTCTGATTCTGTTTTCACCTTCAGAAACTGTAGATCTTAAAGATTTACATAAACGTGACACTTAGAGGTGTAATATTGGCTCATGCTGTTTTGTATCTACTTTTAGTACTTGTGTGGAAACCTGGTGATGTTTTAGATCATATCTTTTTTGCAGAAGTATAAAATTCATGTCACCACTGTATGAGATTGATCACATTTCTCCTCCTTCCTGGCAGTAATCTCACCATTTCCACTGAAGGTCCCAGTTGGAGGCTGATGACTGCTCTCAGATTGTTGTCTCTGCCACAAGCGCTGTAGTAAGATCACACTTGAGTCACTTTTTCTGCACCAAAATCAAAGTCTGCATCCTTTGACTTGATCAGTCGTGTCTTTGTGGTGTTTTACTCCACAGTCACCACTGGAGGGCAGCGTTACTCGGCCAGACTGTATGTGAAGAGATGGAGGAATGGGGCGTCCACACGGCTAAAACTCTTTGTCAGCGACTACTACAAATTACACACAAAGCTTTAGACAAGGTGCACGCAGACACCAATCAAACTATTTTCCTGTGATGTAACATGAGTCCTAATGTTTGTCTGATTGTGTTTGCACATTTAGATCTCACACCTTCTCCAAGAATGTGAGCAGCCGATCAGGGAGCAGCTACTCACAGTCAGATCGTTGCGGCAGGAGGAGAGGTGCATCTTGGGAAGTTGTCTTGAGATGCTGGGAGGTTCGTTCAAACAAAATGACAACCTGTTGTCATGCCAACCGAATGTTGGAGATGTGACATGACAGCTGATTGGTCTGCTAACAGGCAGGCGGATGATCAGATGGGATGCAACCAGACGACTGATCCCAAATATGTACCAAAAGGACATCAGCCCACTGCAACACTCAGGAATTTACTTGGCATTTGATGAAAAATTGGCCTTAAATTACACAAAAACATGTTTGTCTGACTGGCATCAAACCAAAATGAATGTTGTAGTCAGCGGACTATACCTGGATGACGCGGTGTACAGTCGAATTATGCCGAAATGTTTACATTCAATAAACTTAAATTAGCCAAAAAGGCTCCATGACAATGGGCTATGGTCCAGAAGTAAAAGATGCAATGACACAGACGAAGCCGGTGACCAGAAAATAACCACAACAGATATGGAGTTTAACACCATCTATCTATCTTGTGGAGTACATTAATTTCCCTCTAGTCCTAATAACCAGAACAAGGACAGAAGTCTAATTAAATGGTCCAGTTGACTGTAGAGGTTTGATCACGATACAAAATCAGGTATGCTGATATCACAAATTCTGCCACGATATTAATTTGATTCAAGTTTTTTAAGGATTCAAGGGACTTTGTCTTACCAGCACACATTTACTCATGAGAGGACATAAAATGTATTACCCGAGGTCCCAGATTTAGCCCAATAAATATGTTATACTAAAAGACCTATGTATGAAATGAAATGTGTACACCAACAACCAAATGCAAATGGCTTTTCTATGAAGGACTGAACTCCAGACAGCTCCTTGAAGAGCTTTTTACTCAGCTTTTAACTGTGCTGTTTTATCATTTTATCTTTTTTTTAAACACAAAAAGATGATTTCCTTTCAGTACTTGGATTCTTTTAGAGATTATACATCAATAGACCCACCCTAACTTCACACTCCATAATGGCCGCATCAGCTGGAGTTGGTTTTGTAATTTTGTCATATTTACACCAAAAACATCTTCAACAAATAACCAGAACTGCAGTTGGATTTTTTTCCCGTAGAATTTGTGTTTATTGAGTCAAATTCATTATTGTGGCATCTACAAGCCAGATTCAATGTGGTCTGGAAGCTACCTGGAGTCACACAGTTGCTTAAGTTTGGATATAAAATGTGATAATTGTGCCCTGTTGGGTGAACTGCAGCCTAGAGAGGGGGAGCTAACGATTTTAATATGTACATGGATGCAACAGCTCGTCTTCCCCATCTTTCCAACGGGCACATGCTCCTGTGAAACCATTTTGCAGCCAGTAGTCATTCCTACACATTTTTAAGGGGGGGGGGACATTCAGTTGCTTATAGTTTACAGTTTGTTCCACTGGACATCCTGAAAGCCTTCAAATTGGACCTTTTAACTGCAAAAGAGCTGGTCCTGTGGAGTCGTGTTTATTTTGGTCAGAGCTTAACAACAGCCTTTTTCTTTGGATGACGCTGGACAGTCTCCATGGCAACCGTGGCTTCATACAGAGGAACAGCTTCCTCTGGCTGAGGTCTGCAGAGACGAATGAGTTGGATTTGATTAGGATGGTTACTGCTTCTTGGAAGAACACATTACATAAACATGTATATTTTTAATTTATTTTATGCTCAGTATTTTGGGATGCAATCCTGCCTCATCACAGAAATATTATTAAAAAAACTGAATGTAACTGAATAAATTAAATGTTGGTTAATTGGAGTTTGAGTTACCCAGTTTTACCTGAGTACACCCGCTGACATCTTCTCGACAATATCCTTCAGAATATCTGAAAAATGTCTGTTAAAGGCTTATAGAGACCTTACAGAGCGGCATGCATGTTTTAGATTAGACACTTTGAGTACAGGATACGGAGATATCTTCCTTGTTGAGCTGATGAAGCTGTCCAGACTTCAGGATTGAGGAAAGACAGAGAGGCTGATTTCATATGCAGCAATCTGCAGTCTGGAGGATCCAACTGCAAAAGAATAAGTCAAAGGTAAAAGAAGTTTTCCTTATTATACTGGATTGCTTCATATATTCACTTTAATAAGAGTTCATTGATCACACCAATCATTCTTTCTTTTTTATCACACTTTATTCATTATTTTATTCCCTGATTGTTACTGTATAACAATTTTATTAAACACTTTACATTTTACTTGATCTGTTAATCTGCTTTTAAGGTTTATTAATCCTAAAACTTGTGCATTATCTTCTCTGAGGGTAGAAAACAGCTTTCCTTTGTGCTCTCACTCAGTCTCCTCTGACTTCATGCGAGTCGGATGACACTCCTTCCTGCAAGAATTGATCTTTCTTACTTTAATAAACTTTGTTACACTTTCACTCGTCCAGACTTTTGGTAATTATTGTTTCGACAGCAAACTTAAGATTGTTATTTTAGGATTGTTCTTAAGCTTTTATTTATTGCTTGCTTGCAGCACTATAGCACCACAAAACTTTTATGATTTAAAGTTGATTTTTATCTTTTTAAAAACCCCAACAGCAAAATAATTTATACAGAATGACACAATTCTGCTGTTGTGTCCAATACGGTCTCACCTGCAGATCCTGATGGGATGTGACCCAGTGTCCACCCACACCCAGAACGCTGATGATGTCATGTTTATGTGGGAGTAATTTCTTCTCTTCCATCTCCTCCTCTTCTTCGTGTAAACGGACTTCACACGCCGATAAATGAAAAGACAAAACTTTGAATTTCTGTTCGTACAAAGAAACCTTGAAACTCCTACATTTTTACACATAAATGCTCATCACCTCCAGAGTCAACAACGATATCCACTCCGAGCCCTCCGGTCTCCTCCAGAACCACAGACAGCAGATCTGACGGTCCACTGTGCACTGGAATAACTCTGGCTTCACACACAAAGACACAGACACTTGTTAAAATGAGTTAAAAACATGCATTTTAAAACTTTGTCTTAATTTTACCACAGTAACTGGTATCTTTACAAAACATCTTAACAAGTTTGCTGAAGTTGCATTGCATGCAGTTCACGACATTATCCACAAGGTGGCAGCAGATCGTTAATGTCAATACAACTTGGAGAAAATCCAAACATAACCCTGGGGTTACAATACTTATTTATACTTATTTAAAATAAAATATTAAGTCATGGTGGTATCAGACAGATGAATATTATAGAAAGTACAACTGCACAGTTGCACTATGGAAACAAGAAGGAAGCAAGTATTTAAATCAGCTGGAAAGACAGAAGATCTCACCTACTAAAGGATCCTGCACACCTGAGGAAAATATGAAGATGAGGAGAGAGGGAGATGAAGGGTTGATAAAGGGTTGAAAGTTTCATGTGCATGAAAAGAAGGAAGCAAAACAGTTGTACATCATAAAGGGGAATATCTTTCTTTAACATTTTAAACCCAGTCCGGGCTGCAGAGACCAGTGTTGGCAGGTACACACCTACGCTGGGACGCAGCTGCTCCAGGAATGTGTGTTTCTGTGGTGAGTGTGACGTCGTCAGAACCTTCACTCCGTGATAACAAGCCAACTGGATGCACATAAGTCCGAAAGACTTTACGGCAGGAAGAGATGAGATTGTTACATACACACATTGATGACTCAGACTTGATGGTTATGTTCTTTTTACATACGCTGGCTCCGTCCATGACCAGGAGTGTGTGTCCGGCTGCGATGCGAGCATGTGTGTGCAGAGCAGTGAATGCACGGAGGCCATCACGCAGTGCTCCCGCGACACAGTCCGGGCTGAGCTTTTCTGGCTTCTGAACTAAACGGAAACACATTTACAGAAAAGCTTTTTAACTGGATTTTGTTATAATGAATGTTGAATTCTGTTTATTTAGTGTTAGAATTTTTTCACCTAAATGAACTGCATAATCATTTTGAGTTTTATCTTATATAAGAATTCAAACTGAAACTTTTAAGTAAGACAGTAGGTTTTTTTTTAGTTTTTTTTTTTTAGTTTAAGGAATCCCAATAAAGGCGAAAAATTGAAGAAGGTGTTCATCTTATTAGATGATAGTTGCGTTTTTATTTTGGTTAAATGCCCCATTTGTGAAAGGTGTTTGTGACTGTTTGTGAGGGTCTTACCTAAATAATATTCATCTATGTCAATGACTTCACAGAGTCCAGAGCAGGGAGAATCCAAGGGAAGGACACCTGGAAAAGTGGAGGTAAAGACATGGTAAAATAAGGAGAGCAAAGTTAAAAGGATATTTGCAAAATGGAAAAAAAAGTCTTAAAATCTCAACTTGTCCCACATCTTAAGAAAATGTTCTGCATTAAATTTTCCACAGTTTATATGACTCTGATTCAAAAGAAGAAAAACTTGGTATTTAAAGACCCCAAAAGCACAGCAGCCTTCATCATTCATCATTTAATCTGCCCATTCAAACTGAGCGTTCAGGTATGAGGAACCTTTTCCAGACAGGGCACTGTCTAAAATCCAGAATCTCTGTGTGGAAAATGGAGAACTTCACAGAAGAAGAACCACCAGTAAAGATCTAAAACAGGCTCGGTCTAACTAAAAATTACCAACTTGAAGCCTAACTCCATATGACTCCCCATCACCTTCTTCTCTTCTACTTATTCCCATCCTACATAAAAGTTCCCAGAATTCCTTTTAAAACATTTCTCACCGACAACCTCATCCTCCTGCTGAAAGAATGTTACTTTTGGGCCAACTATGAAAGGAAAAACACAAATTGATCAGTTAAAACAATTTTAATTAATTTTATTTAAAGATCACTATTAGCTAATATTTGTTACAATAATGAAGCAAGAGTAAACTATGTTTGAGAATTTGCAACCTTCAAGGACGACTCCTGCCACCTCTCTCCCAACAGGAATTAATTCTCTCTGGATTCCCACATCACGGAACAGCTGGAACAGACAGAGAGGAGAAACATCACCTGACACATACATTAATGAGTGGTAAAAATATTAACAGAGTTATTTGGATGGGTTTTTTTTTTGTTTGTTTGTTTTGTTTGTTTTTTCTTGTCTTTACAATAAGTCAATAAAATCAGTCTTTTAAAAAGAAAGTTAGAAATGAGAATTCTTTAGTTTTACCTAAACTTTAGGTAACAAGCAAGTTTTTACATAATTTTCCTTAATCTTCTGGTGCTTATCTTTAATCAACAGTGGCATGATATTTGAATTGCTATTAGCACCTTAAGGTCCAGCGGGCTGAGTCCACAAGCCTTAACCTGAACTCTGACCTGATGGCAGCCTAAAACATCTGGGAGAGTCTGGAGAGAATCACGAGAGATCAAGCAGGCAGATTAACATCACAATAACAAGCACTCAAACAATCAAGATAAATGAACAATATCAATTCCAACAAATTCTGTTATACAGTTAGAAACACAAACTATGATTAGATTTTTCGCTTAAACACTCCTTATAAAGGGCGAGTTAATGTTTCGTTCAATGATTTCGTTAAACGCCTACTGAATGTTTAAGCAACGATATTTAAACTCTGGGAAAACCTGAACAGTTTCAGTTTTTGCAATGCACTTTTAATTTGCTTTTAAATTTGATCTTTTATTGTATAATGGAGTGAAATATGCTCGATTAAAAATACACCATAAGCTCAATATACCCACCGTTTCCTGAATAACGAACTTGGGCTCAGCATCACTCACACCTGCTCGACAGTATAAACCTTTCATTCTGCTTTTTTATTTTTTTTATACAGAAGCCAAAGATACTAGAAATGACTTAATTATGACGACGTTTTTCTGCAGTTAAATGTTTTTTCCCATTTCAATTGAAACTAATGGTTTCTAGTTTGCTGCTAGCTTGTATCAGCTGACCTTTTCTTCTTCGCTGTTTCTTTTATGCTAGTAAGAAATTAGACGGCTCCATTCACGCCACCTATCGGCTTTAAGAGTCATTGCATTGTTGATGTACACCGACTGTTAAAACTGCCGCGACAATTTAATGGTCTAAAATAGTTATTAGCGTCTTATACAGTTTAAATACGTAATTTATTTATCTTGTTTGTTCATCTTCTATAAGAATAGATCGAGAACGCGTGTTCTACTGTGCCCAATTATTCGGTGAAGCTTTGCCATATTTTGGTTTAATTGTATATTTTCTTTTTGCTGTCTTGAAAATGCAGTCTTCAAATTAGTTTTTTAAAAAATCTCATTTAGTCATATTAGTCTAATTTGCAAACACGTAGGCGCGTTTAAGTCCCATGCGTGAGGAATGCAAATTCTTAGAATTTATTTATTCTTATTCATTTGCATAGTTCCACTATCTTCGTCCATTCGCCAGCTTCGATTCTCGAGATGCTGAGGTGTGTTCAAATTAGGGTAAATATGGATCTTCGTGTATCTTCAAAATAAATTGAACTATTTTATTTAGCTGATTACTGTCTAGTCTTTTGTTTTTTTTAAATATNGCTGATTACTGTCTAGTCTTTTGTTTTTTAAAATATATTC
>CM047990.1:27890544-27901598 GCA_026261665.1 Melanotaenia duboulayi | reverse complement strand
GATAGATAGATAGATAGATAGAAAATTTCATATCTTTAAATCTTAATTTATACCGACTGATATGAACTAAGGAGTAAAAAAATGAAGAATAAAAGATAAAAGAAGAATTAAAAAAATTACTGAAACATTAACTTAAACACAACAACAAAAAGAAAATTAAGATTAGAAACTGCAGGCAGTAAAATATGCAGGTGAAAACTGTAATCAAGCAGCAGTTGGGAGAGTTGTTCAGAAACGACACAGGATGGAAAATGTAATGGATTCAGTGATGTGGAATGAGATCGGTGGTGAATTTGCTTACCGGTAACTTGCTTGTTGGTGTCGCTGGCTGATTATGTTAACTTAGCCTATTCAGCCTCCCAGAAATGTTCTTTATGCTATGAAGAAGCTGAATAACTGTTAATGTGTTCAGGGTTTCCACTACATAAATGATCGTGGCGCACCGTCATGGCAAAATAAAAGCCGCCATGCCTTCAGAATTATGATTTTTCTTCTCAGGGGTTACAAATGTAATTATATTGTATAAATGGATCCATATGAACCTAAAGGCTATATTTGCTCACATTTACAGACCATAATAAGAGTATGAAATTGTACTCAGGAAGTGACACTGCTCTGTAAATAATTTAATTTTGAGAAACAAACACTGGAGTCTCAACTTCATGGGCTTCTTGTGTCTTTATGTGTAATGAATGATTGACCCGGTTTTTTATTGTTTACCGTTAAACTTCGTCTGTGGCAGGGCGGGGTTGTGCACGTGTCGGTGTCTTTTAAATGCCAAATGTGATGCATACATTATCCTACTTTCTCAGCACCTCAATCAGCTGTGTTACATTAAGTGCAGTAAGGAGACTGGTTCTCCCTCACAGTTAAAAAAAATAATAATCCTGGAGTAACCCTGGTGCTACCGGACACATATTCAGCCTGTTTTTTATTTTGTTTTTTTTTAGTTTGTTTGTGTGTTTGTTTGTTTTTTTTTGTTTTGTTTAGTCTTTTTTTTATTACACATTTTATGATTGATACAACTTATTGTCTGGGAAATTTGGTAGTTGATTGGACATGTGTACATTAGGGCAGTGCAGTGAAAGCCTAGCATACCCTTTTAGGTGCAGACAGATACCAGATTGGGAAATCCTTGTGCACAGCACTGTAGGAGGCTGTAAAATGGCTTATTTGTGTGACTGTTGCCAAAGAGCATTTCATAATCTGTGTACTATAACCCAGAACTGCTTCTCAGACTGAGCTGCTCAAGCAACATATAAATAATATTTTTATAAATAATCTTTTTAGGACTATGGGGTGGGGTACCGTGGAAATGTTGATAATCTTGGTATGATGGAACCTTTTTATTCATTTGTATAAAGTCCTTGAGACTGAAGGTGATTTTTGTGTAAAATGCAGCTTAAGATACTTCAGCTATGCTGATACTGTGATAATATTCCGTCTATTAGACCACAAGCTTTCATAAAACCACATTTAGGAGAGTTGTGTTACAAAAATATGAACAGTACCTTCTCAAAGTGTGGTCCAAGAGTGACCATTTAAACTTATTTGGGGAAAAAAAATTTTACACAAGAAGACACATGAGTAGATTCAGCTCCTGTTAAAGTAAATCATTTCCAAATTGTGAAAATGAAGCAGACAGATTCCCATCAGAACAGCAAACATATGGAGACAAAAGGTGGATTAAGTCTAATGTTTATACAACAGAATGTGACTTTTGTCACACTGTAAACAGATTTGCAAAAGTTACAGAGAACAGAGTTCATTCTTGCCTTTGCTGGGTGAAGAGAATATTGGAAACCTAAACTAATATTTATCATTGAGAGATGTTTCAGGGATGCATGAAACAACTGAGGATGACAAATACTAACGTATATATACTGTATAATATCATTCTGATATCAGCACTACTATACTAAGTATTAAGACATGTAATAAAAACAAGTGAAAAATAAAAGCTCTTTGTCAGTGGCTGTTTTCATTTCAGTGCTTTTTTGTAAAAAATATCCTGAATTTAAACATCAAAATAGCTGAGAAAAATGAACTTCCTGTTAGAGTTTCTCTTGTATTTGAAAATGCGTCAGCATGATTTACTAAACTTGTAAATCAAAAGTGTAAATGATGCTGGTTGGGCTTGGCTGTAGGGGTTAAAGGGAAGTACTACTCAGTCGTCTGACTATCTAATGTATCATGTGGTCAGTGACAGTGCAACAAAGGGGATACTTATTAGCAGAGGAGAGAGCATTAATATCAATAAGTAGGCTAATTGATAAATAAAGCAATTAATTGATGAGTAAAACTGACAGAGGTCAGTGTATTTCTGACTATGGCTTTGTTATATCTCATTACTATTAATAAAAATAAAAGAAAAATCTTTAGATTGTTCATACTGAGGGTTATTTTTAGATACTTAAAATACCAGTCTTAAGAGGTAAGATTTAATTCAGTATTTAGCCATGTTATTTATTTATTTATTTTTTTAAAACATATTTGACCATGTTATTCCTATTCAACTAGTGGTTTATTTTATATTATATTCCTATGAGTAGAGTCAGACACAATTCACATGAACTGGGCCTGACTGACCCCTATCCCTTCATTCCTTACATTCAGTTTTAAATGTCACTAAAGGAATCTTCCTACAAGAACTGAAACTCATGACTAACACATACTTCTCATTCCTCTCTTTTGTCCCTGTCTGTGTCTGTCTCCGATTTGTGTTTGTCATCGTAACTGTGCATGTATATGCATTTGTATAAACGTGTATGTGTGTGTGTTGGATTGTTATATCTGTGTGTCAGGTCCAGATGTGTTTCTGATTTCTGTGGACGAGAGAGCCAAACATGATCAGCAGTTTCACAGCCTCTCTCCGACTGCTGGCGGATACATCACAGGTAACAGTCTAACAGTCTCTCTCTCTCTCTCTCTCTCTCTCTCTCTCTCTCTCTCCTTTCCTTTTTGTTTGTCTCACATACCCTTACAGTACATGAATAAGAAAAGAAAAAGACATCAAAACACCATGGGTCACATGATTTATTGTTGGCTATGTGGGGAACGAGCTGTCCAGGGGTAAATGTCCTCTGTTGCTTGGTGTGTGTCATCGGAAACCAAACCTTTGTTATAAGCAGGAAACATTGCAGATCCCAGCCAAGAATCGAGCTTGATAAATTTTTATTTATTTATAGGCTTATCAAAAAGTTATTCTCAGATAGTAACTGATACTTGAAATGGTATTTTGTTAGATACTAATTTGCAGCAGTCCTAACAGCAGCTGGCACAGCTTAACATCCCAACTGCGGAAGGACATACAGCCTCTCTCCTTACTGGCTCCTGAACACTGAGCTCACTGAACTGAGCTTCTGCTGTCTCAGCATAAAACTAAATAATTTTTTTTTGTTATAAGAACTCCGCACTGCAAGTACCTCTTTGTATTTTGCAAACAATGTAAGAGTCAACGAAGTGCATCTGTGCAACCTGGAAATATGCAGCAACTTTAGAAAGAGCTTATAACAAGCAACTTGATGGAATGAAACTGTGCTGCAACGTCACTCAACATTTATTGGCATAAGTGACAATAAACGACCATAGTCCGCCATAAACTTGCATAAACTGCTGGAGCATTTGTCAATTACCTGTAGTGGGTTTGTCTGCAGCATTTGAGATGCAGGAATAAACTAGTAAGTGTGCTGGAGATCCTGACATGAAAAACAACTGTAAAATATGCACTAGTATGCATATACTCTTTATTTACCTATTTACCAGAAAACCATTAGAAACAGCATTATATGTGCAGCTCACTGGAAGTTACTGGTAAATCAGCCACATAACTTCTGTCAACACATTGATATTTATTTTATCTTAACATTATTACTGATATATGTTTTGGTAATGAGCAGTTTAGCCTAGAGAAACACTTAACTGTAAAGGAAGGGATTAATATTAAGGGGATTTATTGATTTGATCATTGATCATTTTGGTTGTTTTTTTTTTAGAGAAGTTTATGATATTTTTCCTTGCTTTACCCTGACATTTTCCTTTTTAAATAAAACAGATTTGTAATATATTTGTAAATTTTGTGCTTTTTTTTTCTTATCTTTCTTCTGTTTGTGACAGGTGACCAGGCCAGAAATTTTTTTCTTCAATCAGGGCTGCCCCCGCCCATCCTGGCCCAAATATGGTAAGTCACATAGCCAGAAAGAACTTATCTCATACACTCGGAGATAAGCAGCCAGGTCAATGATTGCTTTATTTTAAAAGTTGTATTGTGAACAAATTATACACTGGATCTTCCAGTTTTACTTGTCATAATCAGTATTTTAGTTGACAATTAAAGACCCTTACAGGTTAGTCAGTTTTCAACGTTGTCATACGTGGCTATCTTCATACTTCCTCACGGCTTTTACGTTGCCATGGTTGTTAAGTCAGTTCCTCCACTAGTGGGCAGCTCTGAGTTCACTCCCGTGATCCAGCATCGGTTTCAGACACTGGTTGGGAGCGGTAATGCATCACCATAAAGTTGTTAGACTTGTTAACTTCTGCTTTTAATAAGTTAACAGCTGGTGTTTGTACCTCACAGATATGGCTATAAACACTCTGTGTCTTCAAAAGTTGTTGTTCTTGTTTTAATTTTTTTTCCCTTCCTGTTCCTCTTCTTTGGTTTGTTTCTTTCACCGGTCACATCTGTTCAGCACTCTAAACGATCATAAATGGGCCTTAAGTGTCACACTGATAATTATGTTTAACAATAATAATTTGATAATGCACATAAGCATGAAGAAGAAAAGGGTACCATCCAACATCAAATAAATTAGCATAAAGTATTCGTTTCACTGTAAATGGAGAAATCAGGTTAAGTAAAAACCAGATCAAAGAGAGATTGAAAATACTGGCATTTCACAGTTTAGTCCAGCTGTTATTAAAGGTGACAAGAAGTATTTTTTTCACACAGAAAACTTGTATCAAAAATAAAAAAATATATATTATTATTTAATTTTTGTTTTTCCTAAGTTATTTATCAAACATAACCTGTTAATTCTGTGTTTAGTATCAGTAAATTAATTACGTTCTCTCTGTGCCTGCAGGGCTCTGGCTGATATGAACAGTGATGGCCGGATGGATATTCACGAGTTCTCCATCGCCATGAAACTCATCAAGCTGAAACTCCAAGGTCACCCTCTGCCTCCAGCCCTTCCTCCCAGTATGAAACAACCTCCACTGCCTTTACCCCCACAGACCGGCTTTGGTAAGTTTGACAAAGGACTCGGACTGAACCTCTGTGTAATTTTATTTCATTATAGATTACCTCATCTTGCTTTTGTTTAAAGCTATTTCATTTTGTTATATTTTATTTTGGGGTGGGACTTTAATGCGGAAGTTATGATTAATTAATTACAAACTAATTAACCTGGTAAAAACTTAATGCATTTAATCACAGTTTGCGTTTCAAACAACGCGCAACATTTGTCAGTTTATGGTTTCCAATACTCAAAATAAATTGAGACATACATCTAGTGAGTCTTATTCAAAGAAGCAACTAGCGAGAAATCTAGAGACTTTTTTTTTTTATATATTGGAGACTTTTGGAAATTGATNAACTAGCGAGAAATCTAGAGACTTTTTTTGTTGATATATTGGAGACTTTTGGAAACTGACGTGAAAGCATATTTACTCTCAGTGAGCAGCACTTTTGCCCCTCTCGCGTCCATTAGTGCTCACAGCTGCAGTCAGAGCAGGAGACGTTCACCTCTGCTCCACGACCAGGCTGAAAATCAAACGAGCAAAGCTGCTGCTGGCTGATCCCGCCCTGGCTTACCGTCAGATACTAATGTCTGTTAACGAAGACTGTGGAAGAAATCATTCAAAAAGTTAAAAGTACTGTAACATGTTGTAGACTCTTAATGAGAGAACTGGAGATGTTAAAGTACTTGATCAGGGACATTTTCTAATTGTTTTTCTACTGTTTTGAATTGAAATGCAATTAAATGCATTTTTCCAGACATTACTAGAGCTTGAGTTTATAATATTAATGTCTGTGTCTATTATTTGATTCAGTTGTCCACTAAAATAGATTTAAAATATAAATAAAGGTTGCTTTTTGGGGCAAACAGTTATGATATTAAAATGTAATTAATTTAAAGTAATTACAAAGCCTGTAGTAAATAGATACATTTTTTAATTAAATGTTATTTTTGCAGTTCTGTTCTTCTTTTATTTTCATGGATGTTGTCATATCAAGCTCATTTCTTCACTGTGGTCAGCCCTAAGAAAACAGTGATAAAACACAGCATATCTGTGTAGCAAAGTCCTTGTTTCCCGAAGGTCATAGAGTAAATGTTTGCTCTCTCTAAGCACTATTCACTGCCTACTATACCTCCCGGTGAAGTCAAAATGCAAATCCAGTAATAAATGTTTTCCTTTCATACTTGTGTCTATGTAGCGGTATAAATCTGTAGAATTTAGATTTCCACAGACTGTTAGTTTGGAAAGAAAATGTCTCAAGTCTTTATTATCCCTTTCTGTCTTCTCAGGCATGCCCCCCATGGCACCCATCACAGCTCCTCTGCCAGGCGTGCCCCCACTCCCCCTGCCTCCTCTTCCTGTTGGAGTGTCTCCCCCCCTCGTCTCTTCGGCACCACCTCCACTTCCCCCGCCCATCGCTAACGGAGCCCCTCCCACAGCCATGATGCCACCCACCTCAGGGTTCTCACACCAAGGTAAGATAATACAGGAAAACATTGTGCTTTATTATATGCTTTAATACATGTTTTTTCACTTTTAAGCTTTCATTTACACAATAATAAAATTCATATTTTTGGCACCCATATACTCTTTCGAGTTTGGATTTGTTTCAGCAGAAGAAGAGCTTGTTAGCAAGGTTCAGACAGATTATAGCACATGAGAAAAAACAGAAAATGCTTCAACAGTATTTGGCCTCTGTATAAAATGTTCTCTTTTCTGACTCTCACCTGCAGCTGTCAATAAGTCCTCATCGTTTAATCGTTCCAGCACCAAGCTGCAGAAGGGGCCATCGTTTGATGCTGCTGGGTATGTCACCTGATGCAAGATGGCTGTGTTTTCACCTGATTACAATCTGTTAAAATGATTAAAAATGAGTTGCATTTAATGCATTTCTTTATCTAAGCAAATCTTTTTAATTTTCTCTTAGTGACATAACTTCACTCTGTTGCTTTCTGTGTTTCTTATCAGTGCTCAGCCTCCTTCTGATTGGGCCGTTCCTCAGTCCTCCAGGCTGAAATACAGACAGCTTTTTAACTCCCATGACAAGATGATGAGCGGACATCTGACTGGTACTTCTACACAAACGAACATGTTACTGATTTTGACCACTTTTCTGTTACTTAAAAGTGCCTGTCAGTGTGCTTCTTTCTCTACATTTCGTGCATGTCTGTTGTACAGGTCCCCAGGCTCGCACTATCCTGATGCAGTCCAGTCTTCCTCAGACTCAACTGGCTACAATATGGTCAGTGCCTTTAAATAAAAAAAAATATAAGATTTTTTTTTATATAAGAAACTTAAGAAATATATTCTTCAAATGTAACATTTGTTCCATTGTCAATCTTTAAGGAATCTGTCGGACATTGACCAGGATGGAAAGCTGACAGCTGAGGAGTTTATTTTGGCTATGCACCTCATAGATATGGCTATGTCAGGGTTACCGCTGCCTCCTGTGTTACCTCCAGATTACCTCCCACCTACATTCAGGTAAATATTCAGCTAAATACCCTGATTAATTTAGCTTGCGTGCAGTAAATATATAGTTGTGTGACATTTGCAAAAAATGCTTATATAATATTTAGTGCTGCGCAGCGATTAAAATTTTAATCACGATTAATCGCATGACATGCTGCTGGATTAATCACATTGTTATGCTCAAAACGTATCTTTGCTTTAAAAGACCAGCTAGGCAAAATCCGAAAAACATGTAAACACAGATAACGTTTCCCCGTGAACACGAACAAATGGCTCCTCTACTGAAAGCTCACATCTCACAGATTCCACAACTGGAAGTTTCATCTCGTTATGACCAAGATTCACCGAACCAGAGGCAGAAGAAGGTCCGATTTATGCTTTATGTTTGTAACAGTCAGAAAGCATGTCTTACCTTTGCTGTCTTGCATAAATTAAAACCTCATTTATTTAAATATTAATAAATAAAAAGTTTCTCGTCTTTTGGGAGCAGTTTCCCGTCCAAAAATCACGATGTTCTGCCATCTACATGAGTTTTGACAGACAAAGAGAAACATCAGTTCTTCTTCTTTCTTAAGTTCCAGGCAGAAAACTTTTCTTCATTTTAATAAACCCGCTCTCTCCTGATTACATCAGACCCACCACTGCAGCAGGGAAGGGAGACAAGGACGCCACGTTTCTGTGATCAAAGCCAGTGGCCAGCAAAAAAAAAAAAAAACGATTAAAGAAATTAACAGCGTTAGTTAATAGTTGCGTGTTAACGTGCCCAGCACTAATAATATAATATACCATACAATGTAATACAATATAATATCTTTTAAAATGGTTCTTTAAGTTTTAAAGATCAGCTCCAGCACACAGAAGCACATCAAATGTGTGTGTATTGATTGTTTGTATATTTGTAACTTTGTGTTAAAGGCGTGTGCGAAGCGACAGTGTTCAGTCAGACCAAAAGAGTGTCCAGGAGGAGATTGAGGAGGAGACTGAGAGCAACCAAGACAAGAAATTACCAGGTAATTAGACACCCTGTATATCCTTTTATGTAACTGGTTAAACAGGGACAGGGTCTACCTCTGCTCTTACTGCACGTTTAAGCGTGCATTCACACCAGCCCTTCTTAATTGAACCTCGGTTTGTTTGCTCGGAAAGTCCGGTTTGTTTGAGGATGTGAGTCTGCAGCTGAACTCTGATGTGCAACAAATAAGCAAACTATGGTGAATCTGTAGGAGTTGGTTTGAATCACGTGAGCAAAAGGCAGGAAGCAGACCACAACTTATGTGGCGGAAAAGGAAATCCTGCATTAACTAATAGATCAGCAAGTTTCCATGTTTGTTTTTTTGTCATTTTTTTCTTGATGCGTCACTCATAGGGATGGGAATCGAAAAGTGGTTCTACTCAAAAGCCAGTTCCAAATTTTCCAAAGCATCGGAATCATGTGCCATTGGGCTTATGCCTCTATTGGTGCTGACAGGTGCTGCTCAGCTCACTGACTATAAATAAACAATGTCAGTAGAGTAGAGTTCTTTCTGGTGGTCTGCCTGATGTACAGCTGCAAATATATTTTTTTCTTTTAATTCAATCCAACTTCGTGACCTCTGTTTATCAGAAGAAGTTCATCGCTGACGAACTGTGAGTTTTTCTGGTGGAAATATTCCTGCTGTATCAGTTGCTATTGGCAGCTCGTTAATTTAGCAATTAGCTAACCTGTAGCCTCAGGTGTGTATATGTGCTAAGAATACTCTGGCACATGGTTAACGCAACCCATTCTGAGAGTGAAGTGTTGACAGTCATGGTGGGTATTTTGCATCGTGCATAAAACACATATAAGCATTAACTAGAATTGTAATTGTAACTTTTTTTTTTACATTAAATCCATACTGTTTACTTGTTTCCTCAAAGAAAATTGGGTGAGGAATTGATAAGGGAACCAATAAAGAACCAGATTAATAGTCTGAATTGATAATTGCATTGATATGAATAACATCTCATCAATTCTCAACCCTAGTGCCGCCTCACGCCAGGAGAATGCATTATTCAGAAGTTTCACTAAGTTAATTTTGAAAGCAAACTTGGACTGTCTGAATGTTGCAGCCTCCAAATGAACCAAGTCCCCACTCTTACTAAGTATATAAGAAAAGTTTATCAGCTCATGTGAGGGTGTTTTTTTTTTTTTTTTGCCTGTTTGAAACATGATGCACATTAAAAGGAAGGAAAACAGCTTCATGAATCACTGCTGACCTGGCAAAGATTAGAATAATGTGACTTGCCAGCTGTTTTCAGTCTGCAAACTAAGCATACATGACTGACCTGCATCTTCCCGCATATGATATAACATCCCAGATGTTCCCGTAAATGAGAGTAATTCTTGAAAAGAGCGCTCTCCATTTCCCTCACATGGATGGTGACCGCAGTTTTGTGGTGGAGTGTGTGTGTTTGTGTGAGTGCGTGTGTGTGTGTGCGTGCACAGTAGACCTTCACAGTCTGGATTATTCACTTCAAATCAGTCAGTGGAAATGTGACTGACTGGGATTTTTTTTTTTTTTTTTGAGTTTTGGAGAGCTTTTTATTTATTTATTTGCTAGTTAATGATAATCTGGCTTGTGTTGCTAGGGAGACATTTCTGTGGTGGTACTGTTGCTGTTTATTGAAACCTCTGTGTAGATTAGCATAAAACCTTAAAGCATGCTTAAGGTTTCTTTATTTGACACTAAGTCTGTCTAATATTTTCTCTTTAACTGCTAAAGACTTAGAAGCAACATTTTCTCTTTCGTGTTTTTTGTTTTTATTCCTTTAACCTTTTTTTTATACAGTTAACCCCATTAGGAGCTGAGTGTCATTTTCTAGAGAAATTTCAAATAAGATTTTTGTTTTTGGAAAATATGAACCGTGTACATGTGTGAAAAAGGATGCACAGAACAGCCTCCAGTATGCTGACAGAAGTCTTTTCAGTAGACTGATAGTTTTTGCATATTTCCTGTCATGTACATGGCCTCAATAAGATGAAGCGGATAGTTTATTTGCAATTATTCTTTCTCCTTAGTACTTGAGAAAGAACAAAAGTGGCCCTCAATTTCTTTTTCTTTTGTCAAAATACAGAAAATCATTGGATGTGTCCATGATAAGTTCTTTGTATTTGCTCAATGTCGTGATCACAGTGACATTTGAGGATAAGAAGAGAGAGAACTTTGAGCGAGGAAATCTGGAGTTGGAAAAGAGACGCCAGGCTCTGCAGGAGCAGCAGAGGAAAGAGCAGGAGAGGCTGGCAGCGCTGGAGAGAGAGGAACAGGAGAGGAAGGTAGACTGCAGAGATCATACCGAGTTCTCCTTTCCACACTGTTTGCACA
>CM047990.1:27874768-27889224 GCA_026261665.1 Melanotaenia duboulayi | reverse complement strand
CAAATGCTTTCTTCAAATCAAAAAATAATATAATGAGTTATAAAATAACAGTTTGAATAAGTAATGATTTATGACATTCATAAAAGATATAAAACAGAATTCCACTGTAACAGCCATAAGTAATTTACATTTAGCATTGAAACTAGGAGGAACATAACAGAGAAAGATGCTTGTATTTCAGGAGCGTGAGCGTCTGGAGCAAGAAAGAAGACGACAGCAGGAACTTGAAAAACAACTTGAAAAGCAGAGAGAGCTGGAGAGACAGCGAGAAGAGGAGAGACGCAAGGAGATTGAGAGGAGAGAGGTATGTAGTATACAGTGATTACCAGGTATCTGCATTGAAATGAAGAGCTGTGGTTGAGCTGAAGTACATCTGCTGCAGACTTGTAATTATATCTGCTGCAGATGACTTGGAGATCCCTCATATCCCACTAAATCCAGATGTTTATAGTATACAGCCAAATTTATACCCTGGAGTAGAGGATTTATTGCATAAAATGTTGAGTAGTATTTTAATGCAATATGCTGCAATTGTTCAGTCTTGTGTAATTTATTTGCACCGGTTGAAGCTGTCATACTGTGTTTAGAAAATAAACACAACCTTTTTGTGTCTGTGTTCCAGGCAGCTAAACGGGAATTAGAGCGCCAGCGTCAGCTGGAGTGGGAGCGGCAACGTCGGCAGGAGCTTCTGACTCAAAGAAACAGAGAGCAGGAGAGCATTGTTCTGCTCAAGGCCAGGAAGAAAACCCTGGAGTTCGAACTGGAGGCGCTGGTAATTAAAAAGTCCACATCTAATCACAAAGCTTCATATACACAGAAAACATGGAACTGTAGTGCTTATCAGAGTCATATTTGTAAAGCTGAATATCTTCCATCTCTACAGTAAACAGGCATTATTACATGTTGCCAAAGCAAACTGCTGTAAGCTGCAGAGGAAATACTCAGTAGGTCAACCGTAGCAGTTAACTGTACATAAAAAGGGGCTTTTTATGCAAATGGATTCGTCTTTAAAGAATCAGTGAAATAACTTCTTTATTCTCATCAGAGGTTTGAATAAAAAAAGAAAATCACCACATGAGCCACTGGATTGGTCAACGGGGAAGCTGGTCCAGGTTCAAATGCTGGCCTGGGGTCCTGTTGGGTTTAGGTGTTAAAACACCCAGTGGATAACATCTTTCCTACACTTTTCCTGTCAGGCTGCTGCTCAATTTCAGAGTTAGCCCATGAATGAATGACAGGAGAGAACACTTAAGTTATTGCAGTTAGAATATTAAGAAATCAAATTAGAATAGAGTATCAGGAAATAGGAGGAAAGGTTTCAGTGAGTTTTCTTTTTTTTTTTTTTTACAGCTGCTACAGTGGACAGGAGTACAGTATCAAAACTAGCTCACTATAAGAAGTCAACAGAGACTTGCCTTTCTATTTTCCACAGTATGTTATATATTCCACATTTAAAGTTCTATGTCCTCTCTTTAGAATGATAAGAAGACTCAGTTGGAGGGTAAACTTAAGGATGTTCGGTTTCGCCTGTCGGCTCAGCGGAGAGAAGTGGAGCAGACCAACCAGACCAGAGAAACACGGATTGCGGAAATCACATTGCTGCAACAGCAGCTGCAGGTATGTAACACACACACACACTGACAGACTAGTGTCACCTTAATTTCCACTACTTTAATTAATATGGTAATTGTCATAAAAAACCTGTAATGTTTATTTTGCTGGTAAATTCATCACCTGTCTTCTGCTTATATGCAGGATTCCCAACAGTGGCTGGGGAGGCTTATTCCTGATAAACAGAGTCTAAATGACCAGTTAAAACAGGTTCAGCAGAACAGTTTGCACCGTGAGTACTACACATGTGATGCACACACGACATGATATTGGATTTTTGGATGCATTTGAAATAGCATCATTGTTTAAAATGTTGTGCCATTTATAAAATGTGGGGCACTTTGTTTCACAACAGTCCAGCTGTGGTAAGTTTTACTTGGGATTTCCAAAAAAATGGAGTTCCTCCAACTTAGACTGCAAATATTTTACTTTATTTGTAATAATTTCTGGGATAGGCTTCAGCTTCCCTACAACCCTGAATTGTAGTATATAAAATATAAAAAAATGGATGTATATGGGGCTGGGCGATATGGCACATAACTATTATCCCGATATTTTTTTTTTGCCTTATCCTAATACACAATATATATCGATGTTTTGGAATCTTCTCTAAAACACTGTAAATCATGATTATCATGCATAAAAAGACACCAACAGGATTTAAGTAAACTGTAACATTTAGCTTTTTTGTGATTTTTTTTTCCCTTTCAACAAACTTTTTATTCTGAACCAGGAACCTGCACTTATAAACTTAATAAAAACCTGTTTCTCCGACCATTATATTAGAGGGGTGCCCCAACCTGCCCCAAAGTTTATTTTATTTTCTATTCAGTTATTTTATATTTTAATATCATCTTATTTTGTTTTTTCTATTTTGCACCAGAGAACAACAGAACGGGTTTATGTTTGCATTTTATTATAAAAACTAAAAAGCCTGCTTTTATCCATCTTATTCTCGTGTTGACATGTAATTATGTCACATCTTGTCTACATAAGTAATTATAAAAGATATACTAAATATATATCCCGCCTCTAAATGGAAAGATAATCAAGTTAAGTCTGATGCTCAAGTTGAATATTGCTAAAACTGCAGTTTGTGATGTTATTTTGATCATAAAAATGATGAGAAAGTCAAACTGCACAATAACTGTCTTTGTATTTCCTGCCCAGTCTGAGTGTGTGTGACTAAACTGATACAGTCTCATACTGTCTTTGTGTATTTAGGCGACAGCCTTTCATCTCTGCAGAAGGCTATTGAGCAGAAAGAGAGCAGCAGACAGCAGCTCCGAGATCAGCTTGATGCTGTGGAGCGAGAAACCAGGGCCAAACTGCTGGAAATAGATGCTTTCAACACACAGCTAAAGGTAAATGCGCAGCATTTTATTACAGGACAACAGGGGAAGAAAGCCTTTATTAGGCTGTTCATGAGCACAAGCTTAGCGCTTGTTAATCAAATATAAAACATTTTTCAAGCTGTGTAAGATGTCAAGGTGTGTAATTATGTAATGTAATACTTTTTAATATGTTTTTTGTTTTTCTGCCAGGAAAACACACTTTTGAGTGTGTAGATTGATTTTCACTGAAGTGGGAGTGTGGTAGCTTCCTTCTTCTAGGGATTCTTATTTTAAATTACGTTTTAAAAAAATCACCTTTCTCAGATTAATTTCTACTATTTAACAGACATTTTATTAGAAGTGCTTAACTTTGAAAATCTCTCAAGTGGAATTTCTGACACTAATAGATATATTTAAAAAAGACCTTCGCTAACACTTCATCTCTTAGAATAAAACTAGAGATGCACCATTTGATAGACTGTTTTTTAGCTTGACTAGTGGCTGGTTGCACAGTATCTGATTCTCTGAAGGGGGCTATCCTACCATGCAGGGTTAGTGTCTCAGTGATGAAACTTAAGTTTCATCATGAATCTGGATCACTTCACTCTGTGGTATATCACCAAGGCAACTTACCTCCTTTTAGAAAAATTATAAAATGATCAAACCACCTGTAAAGGGAATGTTTATGAAATCTTAAATAAAAGCTGATTACTTGTTCATTGAAGTCTCTGAACATTTAGAGATGTTCTTGCTTTTTCTTATACATTTTATTAGCGTACAGAAACTCAAACTTGGCAAATTGTGTCAAATGATGTCCGTATTGTTTTAATCACAAGAAAAGAAATCTGGAATCATCCATTTCTCTGGGCAAGTATCTATCAGTGCATCTCTAGATATACTGTTGCTTAATTTTAATACTTTTATGTTGTTTCTTTATGTTCAAGTAACGTTAAAACCAATTTGTGGCTTGTTTGCTCTTTAGTTTAACACATAAACTCAGTTAACTAATCAACTAGTTTGCTGACACATTGTTTTTTTAATGAATTATTTAATTATGTCCTGTCCCATCTTCATAACAGCCATTCTTTCAGATGTTTAGATGTATATGACACGTTGAAAGTTTTCATCATTATGTCTCAGTACTGCATCGGTGTGCATATTTATGTTGACGTGTTAGTGCTACTATCATTGTTGTTAGTTTTTGGAGATAGCGAGCCGTGCACAGCGATCAGACAGCTGCTTCATGTAGCTTTAGCCAAGGAGGGACTTTATTTCTCCGAGCTGGTTCACAGCAGCCTGTTTGTTTCCTGGAACGCCTTTTTTTGTTTTGTTTTTCTTTGATTAACGCAGGACATTGAGACAGGTCAAAGACAACAGAATCATTCCTGTGGCCTGTTCCAGCACGGAGGAGAGGAGAATGACGAGGACAAGGAGGAAAGGGAGATTAACAGAGACAGCACAGACCACAATAATGTGATTTTCTGATGGCTAATCTTATCCTTTGGCTATCAGTTTTTTTCAGTGTAGAAAGCATTACATAATGATGTGGGAAAGCAGAGCAGCCCAGCAACAAACAGAACCAGCAGTGTGGATGATAGTTTGTACCCATTCCATCCATGTCTCAGTGGTATAATTCTTTATAAAACAGAGGCACAGACCACTGAGATGTGAACAATATTTGACTATCCTTCTCTCCATCCTCCTTTGCACCACTTCTTGTCCCTGAAATCTTCTCGTCGCACTGCTGTGCCTCTTCTGTCTTCTGTACCCAATGGAACTTTTTCATCTGTGATGCTTCTGCCCTTTTTCTGCTACTTGCTGTCATTGTCTGTATTTTGTTTGTGCTTTTCACATTCATTTTCTCCCTGTCTTATTCTTTGTTTAATCCACATAATAAACCCCTCCTTCTATATTTTCTACTCCTTTTATTTATCTCCTACACTGGCCTTTTGCGCCCATGCCAGTCTCTGTGTGAGTTCTATGCCAACCACTGTGCCAGGATAGAAGCCCTGCGACGCCAGCTTCAGGAGGAAGAGACAGGGAGACAGGTAGAGCACACTGCCACTGCTGGACTGGGATGGTACTGCAGCTGGGATATACCTTGTTATCAAAGATATCGGCTTATATTAGGAGCATTCTGCTGCAGCATTCTGGCAAACCTGGAGCAAAGAGCATTTTTTACATTTGGATTGGCCCTGCACCCTGATTGCCAGATTGTTTGAAAATTTGTTTTAAGTACAACACTGATCTTCCTCTTATCAAACTACTAACCTGCTTTAGAGGGCTTTCACATTGTTAACACCTTTGAAACAGACAAAAAGCTTGTTGTGCGGTGTTATTTTAGTGGAACTCCTGTTCTACACTGCGCTGCCCCCACCAGACACATCAATATGTTGCAGCCAGTAGAGATCCAATGATAATTGTTAGTAATTAGACACACTCACACCCTAATGTAGTGATTCTGTTGTTCTGTCTGTTGTAGTCTCACATGTCAGAGATGGTGGCATCTCTGACGAAGAGGTATGCTATACTCATCATTAATCTCGAGCTAATGCATTGTTGGAAATATAAACAAATTAGAGTATATATTTCTGGAGATATACAGCTTCAGAAAAAAATGAGAGACTACAAACTCAAACTGCCCAGATTGACTTTACCACTTTACCAGTAACTTTCTACCACTCTTTCTACAAAAAAGAAATCATATTCATCTTTGCTTGATGGTTTGCAACCATCCATGTTCCTTCTGATGTCATTCCAGAGATTTTCAGCAGGGTTCAGATCTGGAGATTGAGCTGGCAATGACAGGCTGCTGATGTGGTGATCCTCCATCCAAACCTTGATTCCCCTGGTGTTTTAGCATTAAGGATTGGCCTGCTTTAATCCTCTGAGTTGGGGAGCACAGTCTTAGCATAAGGGAGTTAATTTTTTATCGGATAATCTTGTATGTGGCTTTATCAGTGCATCCTTTACAAAGACACATCTGCCTGATTCCAGCCTTGCTGAAACACCCCCTGATCATCACTGATCCTCCTCTATATTTAACCGTCAGAGGGAGACACTGTGACTGTGAGTTTGCAGTCATTCCTTTCAGTTCACAGTTGTTTTTGACCTCTGCCAGGCTGTGGTTTTGTTGTCCTCACAAAGCAGAATGAGATATGCTTGTGTAGGAATTAAAAGTTTGGTAGTAATACTCAAAGATGCTAATTTAAGAATAAACAGCAGTGGTCTCTTATTTTTTTCCAGAGCTGTATGTATGGTCATGTGCTAAAGAAAGTGCACTCTGTTTTAAATTTAAGACTTTATGTATAGTAGAGCAAAAAAGAAGACGGGTGCAGCAATTTATTGAAACAAATTGGTCTAAGAGTTACAGAAGCTTTCTTATAATGTCTTTAAGTAGCCTTCAGGAATAATTCTCCAGGCTACTCAAAGGACTTTCCAAAGCTCTTCTTTGGAGGTCAGTTGTCTCCTATTCCATTCTCCATCCAGATGATCCCACTCTTCTTAAATATTACTGAGGTTCAGGCTCAGGGGAGGATTACTCCTCCATTAGACCTGTTTCAAATGATTTTCAGTTCAATTCTTGTGTCATTTGGCATACCTCAACAATTCCTTAGGAGTGGCTTTTTGACAGCTAATGTTCCAGGAAGATCATTTGTGATGAGGCTTTGGCCAAAAGTAGATGGCTCAGCTGAAGATCCAGATGCATTTCTCTGGTCCTTTGTCAGGTCTTACTGGATTTTTTCCTTTTGCTTATAATATTACAACTTCTGGTTGCTTAGAAGCAAAGTATAAGGAATAGGATCACATGTATTTAAATGTTAGTGTTTTACATATTGAGTGTACTTTCTTTATCAAATGACTGATTTAGACCAGTTTATATTTGTGGTGCAAGAAGCACAACACCGTCAGAACCATTTTACCTTGAGTACAAAAAAAATTAAAGGGGAAAACAAAACTCTTGAAAAAGTCATGCAAAACTATTTTAATTTCCAGATTAATGTCTATTATCTGCTGCAGTTGTATAAAAAGTAAATATTGGAGAATCTGCATTACATACAATAACAGCTTTGCTGTTGCCAGCTTAAGACTGGTTTTACAACACTGACTGCACCTTCATCATTACAGCACAGAACTGACCAGTGAGAAGCCAGAGCCTACTTACATGAGTCATTGTATGCACACTTCTTGTATGAGGAAAAAATAACACTAAATTTTTTAAGCTGGTTTAAAAAGAGCTTGAAAGAATATGTGACCATTGGTACAAACAAAGAAATCATATATTTGTAGTAACATTTAAATTATTTAATTAAATGTAATTAGTGAATGAAAAGAGTCTTAGCTGTTCATGTCACCAGCAGACCCATTACAGAGTGCTCTGAATCAGTTAGGCTCTTAAACTGTTGACAAATAAGTCCACATTACCCCTTCATTGGTTAAAGTGTAAATATAGACTAAAACATTAACTTTGTGTGTGTCTGTGTTGCATCCTGTGGGTTTGTGTGTGTATATATACATATGTGTGTGCGTGTGTGTTTCAGCACCAGGAGCAGGGACAGCTGCAGGAGTGTGTCTCAGCCGTCAGAATGTGTCTGGCTCGGTTAGACTACATTATAAAGGTCCACTCAACAGATCAGCTTTTCCACCAACCCCTGCTCTTTATCTTCCTTTTTCTCCTGACTGCTCGTTTTCTTTCTTTCATTTCTTACTCTTTTTCTGTCTTTTAGCCCCCCCATCTGTTCCTCTGCCAAGTTGGTGTTAGCTCAGTATTTATCCAGCTGGCTTTATGCTCCCATAGCTAACACTGTAGACCAGGTTAGCAGGTTTACTAGATTACTACACTGTACTCTAATGGCACAGCCTGTGTGCTACCCAGTGATGTTTCAGCCAGACATGAAGCAAGTAACTGGCTAATACGCTGATAAACCAGACTGTATGTGGATGAATGTGTTTGTGTTGTGTCTGTGTGCGTCTCATATCTCCTCCGCTTCCTGTTTCAGGTGGTTTGGAGTTGTCTGTCTCTCACCAGTTGTGTTTTTGCTCCTCTCAGTTTCTTCTCTCTGCCTGGTTTGCTTGTTTTTCAAGGTTTCCTCACGTTACGGTTGTTTGGCTGAAACACGACAGCTGCCTTGTGTTGTTATAGTAACAGAGTGTGTTTTCTAATGGCACAGCTGGTTGTCATGACTACACAGAACTGCATCCCCTGACTTCCCCTCTACCACTGACCCCCAAATCCCCCTCTGTTTTTTAAATTTTTGGTGGATCCTTCTAACCAATCCTGCAAACACAGCGAGTGCCTCGTGCAAGCTCCGCCCCACCGCAAAGCCTTCAGTTCTTTCGTCCAGTGTGGTGGTAACACCCCCTTCCAGTGACATCCCTTTCCACATTTGATTTTCTGTGTAGTTGCTGCAGCTATTTAAATCAAGACTTTATTTTGTATAAACAGGAAAAAGAAATAAAAAGGAAGGAAACCCACACTCTGCACTGAATTTCTAAGACAAGACTGGGTGGAGCACAAGTTACTGCATCTTAACAGATGGTTCCCTTTGATTCTTCTTTACATATTTGTCTAACTAGCCATAAATCAAATTCACCTGCTGCTCCTTGAACTTGGACCTCCTCCTCGATTAAAAAAATCAGGTTTTTACCTTGTTAACATCTGTATGAGCTGTTAAAGCTGCCAGCTGGGGGAGCCCACACCTGGCATAAGCATTTCTCTCAAAGCCATAGTAAAATATATTAACATTATTGGGCTTCCACATCTGTTTGACTTTGTATAATTATAACTTCTTCCTAAGAATCTCAATCTGCTTCAAGCAACTAGGGCTGAATTTCCCCAAATTTAGAAGAGTTAAACATAGCATAGCATTAATGCTATGAGTCAGAGTAATATGATGCAGGCAATGTCTTCTGCTGTTGGGCATCTTCAAATTAGTAAATTCATAGATTCCCATTCACTGAATAAGGAAAAACGGTAAGGTGTCATTCCCTGAGTAATTTTAATCCTACAAGAAGTTATTTTAAAGGCAAAAACTTATAAATGTACAAGTTTAAAGGGGCATAGATGCGTTTTTGCTCTAACTTGATGCATTATGACCTTGAAACAATGCATGTTGGTTAAAAGTCGTGTCCAAGCTGCAGTGTGTCTCAAACGGTTTAGTCTGAATGTGTCTGACCTGACAGCACTTATATTTACCACCAGCAGTTCACTTTGACTATCAGCTACTCCCCAAGTTGCACTCAAAAGCACTGATAATGATACTGGATCACACTGAAGTGTTTTTTAATTAGAATTAAAGCATGGCAATGGCAAATTGGTTGATAATACAAAATGGTTTTTTGTTTTGTTTTATCTTTTCCACTTGATACTTTCTGGAATCCTTTGTAATGTGTAAAATGACCTAAATCCAATTAGATCTTTTAGATTTTTGACTTGTCAGGAAGAGCCTTTTTTTTATATGATATAGCCTAAAAATGGCTCAAATGACCTTATTAACATGCACACAACATCCTGAATCATAAACCAAGAAATAGGTATAAATAACAAAAGGAAATACCTTTTGCATGTGAAAATAAGGGCAGTGGTTACTGTGGTTACTAGCAAAGATGTCAGTTGGCCCAATGACACAGTATAAGGGGCGGAGCTTGCCTAAATCACCTGACTAATGCAATCTTGCTGCTACTGCTGGCGTTGTTGTACTTGTTTGTTGTCAATGGTAACCCATAGCAACCAACCCTCTGACCCCACTTCCTCCTTATTGCTGTTCCTTCCTATATCCCATGATGCTTTGCAGGAGCTGCGGGAGATCCACAGCCGGCAGCAGAGGCAAAGACAGAAGGAGTTGGAGGGAGATGCACACACACAGACACACACACACTCTCACATGCACACCCCGAGCGAGAGAAAGTCTGCCGAGCTACAGGAGAGTGGGTAAGAACAAAAGCGACGTCATAAACATGATACACGGAGCACAATGAAAAGTTTGAAGAGTTTTTATCAGTATCCTGATAGAAAAAAGTTGATCATATGAAAATAAAAGTTCATCAGATTTTCACTTCCCTCAAATTGTAGATTGTCTTCGGAGGAGGGTACTGCCTGGAGGGATGAAGCAGGAAGTTCTACGACTAAAGCACCTAGCCCCGCCTCCGTCTCAGCGCCACACGCCTGGCTAAACAGAGTGACTCAGGAAGAGGAAGAGAGGAAGAAGAGGGGGATAGAAGATGAGGAAGAAGCCAGGAAGGGGGCCAGAACAAGGGAAGAAAATGAGGATGAAGGCAGAGGCAAGAAAGACATGCAAGATAAACTCAGCAAGCTTTTCAGTCAATCATCTGACCCTTGGACCTCAGCAGGTGTGTTACTACCAGTGTGTGTGTGGAGGAGTAATTTACTAAAAGTGTGTTTTGGAGTTTGATGTAAATGATGTCTTCAGTGGTTTCCTTGGATGTGTTGAATGTGGCACTCACTCACTCTCATAATGTCTGTTTTTCAGGTCATAGCAAATTTAAACGGATCAGCCAGGTTAAAGCGTGATGAGGAGAAGATGTCATTACCAAGGCAGAACTTTTAGGACTGCCTAAAAGTCATAGATGTCTCTTAGGGCTGGGCAATTAATCGAATTTTAATCACAATTACGATCTGGGTTTTCAACGATCCTAAAAATTAAATGGTCCGATTATTTTTGTCCTCAGTTTACTCTGAGCTGTTTTCAGTTGCAAATGGAGCCACTTGCAGCGCCTTGGTGCAGACTCCTCCCACAGCCCCAACTGCTTTAGTTTTATTCAGCGCGAGCTGCAACCACCTCGCCAGTTAAGGGCTGGACACACAGGAAGCGACGTCGCTCCTTCTTCATCATTTTCTATGGCACTTGCGTGATGAGGCGAAAATCGCTGCCCTCCTCCAGCCAAGCGACAGGCGACACTTGTGCATGTGAAATGTTGCGCTTGTTCACACCCCCCCTTCTCTTTCTCTAATCGTATTAAATAATTGAGATCTCAATTAGCAAGATTATCATTTTTCCCATAATGAATACTATACACAAGAACGACCAAAAAGATTGACTAAAAACCCTTCAGCTATGTGCCAAACAGAAAAAAATGTCTCAGCTATTAGCTGGAAAAATCAAAAATCATTTGTCTGGTCAAGACTGGAATGAAAAATCAACCACTTATTGAATCCTTTGTGCCTTGTGCAGCTGGACTCGGGTACTGTTGGTTTAAATGTAGGTTAAAACTTAATAGTTATATTTCTGTCTGTATGTTTCTTAACAGTGGAGAAGACTCCGGGTCTCAGTCTGTTTGACCAGAAGGCATCAGCCAGCAGCCTTGACCAGCAGCAGCCACCAGTGAAGGTGGTCTACTATAGGGCTCTATATCCATTTGATGCTCGCAGCCACGATGAGATCAGTATCACCCCTGGAGATGTAATCATGGTATGCACTATACATTAATCTCTGCATCCATACACCCTGCAACACATAGAGACTAGCGTTCATGTGTGGATAGCCTTTGTGTCCTCTTTTTTCAAGAGGGGTGCTTGTGCGTGAATGGCTGTTTCTTTTAACAGTTTCTTTTCTCTTCTGCTGTGCAAACTGAAGGTGAAGGGGGAATGGGTAAGTTCTTGCCCCCATCCAGTGCAGTGTTGTCTCTCCACCAATCACAAGCCAAAACACTTGCTGCTATTGGTTCATTTCATGCCATCTTCACGTTCATTCATTTTCCAGTGGATGAATGTCTGTGGTTTTGTTTTAGCATCACAGTTAGATCACAGTTAGTTTATGCTGTTGCACTAGCTTTGTTTTCTTCTTTTTTTTCTGGTTTCTCTTCATACAGTACTCTGCAAATGTATTTAGCCACCCCTCATTTATTTATATTTTGCTTCCAAACAGACAAACTTTCTTATAATCATAGTGGTTTTGAGCAGTTGTTCACCAGGCTTTCTGTAGTAATTCAAAGTTTTTTTAATCAATCAATCAGTCTTTATTTAAATCACAATTTCCATACATGTACAAAAATAAAAGGTTGCTATGCCAACAAATCAGTCCAACCCACCAACACACAAACCGATGAAGGGCTATCGTGCAGAAAAACCAGAGCCCTAATAATGATTTTAGACAATTTAAAACATCTAAAGCTAACAATAAAAGTAGAAATAAGTATGAGGGTAAAGTAAATAAAGATGCTGTAGTAAACCAATAAACAATTAAGGTAAATAAAAACAATGCTAGGTAAAAAGTTTGTAGTAGTTAAAGCAGAATAAAAGATGAATCTGTGATTCTTCCTTGTACATTGGCTGTTTTTGTTTTCATTTTCAGTCCACTGTTTGCATCTTACTGTCAAAGTAATGTTTTTTTGTTGTTAAGCCATTTCATGCAACCTGAATGAATAATCAAGCATAAAAAGTCACCTAAAATCCGTTGTTGTGTCAACAGACTTGGCAGCGAACTGATTTTAAACCATAAATTTAAGTTGTTGACATATCATTTGTTCTCTTTTTTTAAGTTGCATCTGTGTAAAATTAAAAAAAAGATAATACAGTTTGACTGACAGAAAATTTGCACCACAAAAGTGATACTAGAAGTAATGTTCTTAAGAAATACGAACAAGTCCAGCAAAGAGTTGACAGAGGACCTGAGAGGTGCATCCTAACCTTCAGCTGATCCATCACAATTGCGGTGGCTTAAAGAATACCAAAAAACATATATTGACTTCTAACTCTGTTTTTCCTTTATTTACCATATTTCAATTTATTCTTGTACACGTGTCAGTAAATGGCTGTACTCTGGGGTGACTCGAGACTTTTGCACATCACTGTAGTGACTGAGAAAAGCTAATTTGTGAAATACAAGCTTTACAGTTGGAACTCAAACTCTAAACAAATTCTCAGCTTAAAATGTTTTAAAAACAAAATATTGTTGTTACTATTAACAACTCCATAAATAAACCACAAAAATTAAGATTTCCCATCTGGTCATTTATCCATACTTATAATTAAACATAATACATTATTCAGTAACACGTTAGTCATTCACAAGTCACTTTGCTTGGCAGGTTTAACTCTGCTGTGACTAAAATCTGTTCATTTTTACAATATGTTGAGTAATAACCTAAAACTTTCACTTCTGTTGGAGTAAAATAAACTACATGCAGGTTTTATAGTGATGTTATGGTGATAAAAATCACCAAAGAAAAGTTATTGGCAGGATTCATGTTTGAGTGTACGTGGAATACTTATACGTGTCAAGTATTAGAGATTTATCATATACCTCTATAATGCTCCTGCCCCACCTGCTGATTAGTAGTTCCTGGAGCAAACAGCTGCTTCTGTAGCAAATGTTCCACCACCATTATTCTCTGCAGTAACTCTGTTACTAGTCTAAATCTTTCTGAGTAAGTATTAGAGTACCTTGCATGGCTCAACTTTTTTCTAATCCTGCTCCTTTGTTCTAACAGGTGGATGAGTCCCAAACAGGCGAGCCCGGATGGCTGGGAGGTGAGCTCCGGGGCCGGACCGGTTGGTTTCCAGCCAATTATGCAGAACGAATACCTGACAGCGAAGCGCCAATTAGCCTGCGTTCCACAGCATCAACCACACCCACCTCATCCCAGCAGCCGTTAACCACACCCCCTCCAGCCCCCGGACACACCGCCTCCTCGGCATCATCGGCCAACAGTAACTGGGCCGACTTCAGCACCACGTAAGTCCAACTGTTGTTTCCAAGTCAAACGCAAATCATCATAACACACAAAGCTGTTCTCCCTCTGACAATCTGTTTATTTCCAGCTGGCCTTCGAACACAACCAGCCAGTCAGACAGTGAGGGATGGGACGCATGGCCAACCACTTCAACCAATCAGAACCCATCTCTAAGTGTTCCCTCGGCACAGTTACGACAGCGCTCTGCCTTCACACCTGCCACCATGACAACGGGCTCCTCTCCTTCTCCTGTACTAGGACAGGTAGTAAAACTATAATGTTTCTTCAGTTAAAATCCTCTTTGCAGCTCCATCACAAACAGCTGTTGAACTTTGATGTTAACTGTAATGCTCTGCTTGTCAGGGGGAGAAGGTTGAAGGTCTTCAAGCCCAGGCTTTGTATCCCTGGAGAGCTAAGAAGGACAACCACCTCAACTTCAACAAAAATGAAGTACAAATCAAATGATTACTAATGTTTTTAGCTTGCATCTCCTGTTGTTTTTATTTTGCTTTTATCTGATTTTATTGAAATGTTTTTATACAGATAATAACTGTATTGGAGCAGCAGGACATGTGGTGGTTGGGTGAACTTCAGGCCGGACAAAGAGGCTGGTTCCCCAAAAGTTACGTCAAGCTCATCTCAGCCAACATGACAGCCCCTGCTGTTGCTGCAGCACGCTGCAAAAACACTGGGTAGGTTCAGCAGATATCAGACAGTAAGGCAAGGCAATTTATTTGTATAGCATATTTCATATACAGGACAAATCAAAGTGTTTAGCATAAAAAAATTAAAAGCATTACAGATGGTGCAAAGAATGCA
>CM047990.1:27840046-27867143 GCA_026261665.1 Melanotaenia duboulayi | reverse complement strand
TCTTCTCTTCTCTTCTCTTCTCTTCTTCTGTTTCATCTGTCTGGAGTTGTTTAGATATGAGGGAAGGGAGGAAGGAGGAGAGGAGGGGACTAAAGGAGAACAAAGACTATTGAGCTCCTCTCTCCAAGCTTGGACTGATAACATGTTTTGACTGGATCACAGTGACTGTAATACACACTAACACACACACACCAACACGTAGGCAAACACACCGCCTTGTGATGGCAGGGTAAAGTGGATAGTGGGTCATTTTGTGGCTTTATGGGAGGTTCTGTCATTAGAACCATTTGCTCAGCTCATCCCCATCCCTCGTCTTTTATTTTTAGCTCTATTTTATTTTAACCCTGCTCCCATTGGTTCAACTGCTTCAATCACCTGTCAGTCAAAAGCACTGGCTCCTCCTCTCACTAACCCTTCCCGTCCCACAGCTTCACAGAAAGACCCACTATCTGCTGGATGACAAGTCTCAAAAGTTAATCTTTTACTCTCCTCTCCTCAATGCCAAAGACCCACCCACCCACCTAAGAGAAAGGAGGAGAGGAGAGGAAAAGAGAGGTTGAGATGTGTCCTATCGCAGCTGAAGGCTAAGTTTCAACCTATGCTGCTGCTGCCTTGTCTGCCTCCTCTTAGGAAGGAGGCATAGAAGGGAGCGAGCAGCGGGAATGGGACTCAGCCCAGTGCTAAAGGCTGAGTTTAGCATACAAGCTAACCAAATCCCACACAAACAACAAAACAACACGGTACACACACGTGTGATGAAAATGTTTTTATTGTAGTAGTTTAACATTTTGAATATATTTTAACTTTAAATGATCCATTCAATGGTTTGTTTTGTTTACATGGTTATTGTTTTGTCTGTTGCTATGATGATTGAGCACTAGACCAAGAAGATGAACACTGACATGACACAAAGATGGGCTTGATATGAAATATGCAGGGGTGGAACGATTCGCTTGTGGCTGCTGTCAGGTCTTTGAATCATTCCAGTTAAAGGAGTTAAAGTTTCCCTCCCATCTCTGTCATTTCAAAGGTGAAGCTAGAACCAGGATGTAATGAATGAGCCTATCAGAGACAAGGTAAAATCAGTTCGATGGTTTTAAAGTGCTGAAGTTCTGCAGAGTCATTTGTCAAATTCTCCAACATGATCTCTAGTTTCTGCTTCATCTTTAAGATGCAGATTGTGGGGGATGTATTTGTCTTCTCACCCACTTGGCAAGGAAGTGAATAACCGTTTTCCAAAAATCAGACTGTTTTCTTTGCATAGCTGCACTCTTTCTGGTTTTGGCTCATTTCCTTAAACATGTGCTGTTTTCTCCAAACCTTGATGGGAACTCCCTCTGCACTGCACACTGACTCTATGACGTCACAAACAATCATCTCACCCCTGCATGATCTTAAAGAAGGGACAGCAAATTGACATTTCTGCTAAGACTAAGACACAGAGACACAAGACTGAAAAGAAACAGCCTGCAAATTTAAAACATCCTTCTCTCATCTTGCTTTGCAACTTTTTTATTTTTCCTGTGCCATGTATCAGTTTCATCAACGAGTTTACATCCTCAAAATGTCCAATTTAGTGTCATGTTACTGAATTCGCAGCAGTATTTTGAGGGACAAGACAGGACCATGCATACAGAGCAACGCCTCACTTTCATCCGCTTATTCTGTGTTTTATCAGTTACCATGGCAGCAAACACCTCCACTGTGTCTCAGCTTTTCTGTGTTTGTTTGAAAAGCAACAGATTAGTATTATCGGGGCTGCCATATCACGTTTGTATCTTTTTGTTTGTGTTTTTTTTTGTTTATTGTAATGACAGTATTGTGATTTTAATGTTTACCCTCAGAAACACAATGAATGAAATTATTGAAATACACAACTTTTTTTTATAAAGAAAGAATAGTATACTAGTATTTTAAATCTACTCGGATCTCATTGGCTTCTCAGTGTCTCAGTATTGGAGATGAAGCTCTCTGATTGGTCAGCGAGTCAAGACCTTTTGGGTTTAAACAACCCGGATTAGTTTTGGGAGCGTTTATTTCTTTTCTTTCTTTTTTTTTAAGTAACAGATTCTTGTTTTAGTAACTGATGGTCCAGTCTTCTGGATTTTATGTAAGAACAAAGGAGGATCTAGAGCAGAGCCATGCTCCACAACAGCTTAGTCCATATCAAAACAAAACATCTGCAGTCATTTCCGCCTCCATTAGCATTAAATTTAAAACATTTGGAGTGAGAAAAGGCAGATGCTCCTGATTCAAATGTCTGGAAACGTTTAATATCTTTTTATTCCTTTTAAACAAATGACAAACTTTGGTCAACTCTGCTTAGAAGCATGGCTCTGCTTTAGTTTTAATTGAAAAAAAATGCTCTGTTTGATCCATACTTCATCTAATGATTGGTAATAATTGCTGTTTCATGTGGAAATAACAGGTGAATGAGTGAATGAATGAACTGATAACAAAGCCAAATGTAACCACACTACACTTGTTGTCAGTGTGTGCATGAATGAGTGAGTAAAATACGGTATGAATGAGCAATTTCATGGGCATGAATGGTCCGAAGGAAATCCAAAAGAATGAAAAGGTGACTTGAATGAATGAAATGTACAGAATCTTAGCGCTGTCTAGACGACATGTTCAGAGATTTTATTGGTGGAAGTTTTGATGAAGCAGTGAAGCTGACTGGTCCTGATGATTAAACGCTCTGAGACAGACTGCAGTCGACTGGCCTCCTTATTGAATCTCACACATTTACACACACACACACACACACACACACACACTAAAACAAGGGAACATTCTACTCAAACTATTTATTGAATAAAACTATTTATACTTGCATCTTAATTCTAGTGACATATCTTTAAAAAGCCTAAAATATTTCTCATTAAAGCCACATTTCTCACAATTTTATTCAAATGAATCTACATAAAGCTGTGAAGAGAAAAACAAAAAGCCACCACACCTTCAAGTGACTGCAGCGAAACAGGTCTGCAGTTTTTTATGATTCTTCTGAACTCTAGTGGCCAAAAAGTAGAAATGCTGATTTCCAAGCATTTTTTAAACACAGCTTAAATTTTTAAAGATTTTCTTAAGTTCGAGATCATTTTTGGTCTGCCCACTTATCATATGAGGCATAAATATCTTAAGAGCTGCAAACTAATGTAAAATACAGTCAGCAAAGCAGAAACTTCTTCTTTAGGGAAACCAAACTATATTTCTTTTTAATGGATTCTTGAACTTAATCCACCCATTAATATTACTAAATAGATGGAGCTTCAGCTCAGTTGTAATAAAAAAAAAAACTACTCCAGAGCACACAGCTGTTGCTCCAAAAACATCTGTGTTGATCTCAGGTATGTATGTGGTAAAAACAGGTCAGTCAGGTGTGATTTCTTCTTCTATGTGTGGGTTCCCTCCATGTTCGATGATGTTTGACTGACAGCTGGTGTGCGGGTTTTCTGATGTTTGTTCTTCAGGGTGTGCCGACCTCCACCTGCTGGACATGCTGAGTCCGATGGAGCGGAAAAGGCAGGGCTACATCCATGAACTGATCGTCACCGAGGAGAACTATGTCAACGATCTGCAGCTTGTCACTGAGGTAGACGCACGCAATAAGAAAACATCAAACCCACTAAAAAAGTAAAAAAAATATATATGCAACATCAAGCACCTATTGATTAAGATTTCATTAATCAATACATTTCAGTAACATTTAATGATGGTTTTTGTTTCAAATTAAGCTGCCGATATTGCTATTCTACAAAGCTAAAAATCTTAGCTTTTACTATTTACTTTTTATACTAATATCTATCTCTAAAGCTTTCCATTAAAACAGCTAGAGGTTACCAAGTGAGGTTTCTTGGTGTGTTTGTGTGTGTGCAGATCTTCCACAAGCCTCTGCTGGAGTGTGAGCTGCTAACTGAGAAGGAAGTGGCCATGATCTTCGTCAACTGGAAGGAGCTCATCATGTGCAACATCAAACTGCTCAAGTAAAGATTAATATGTCGTTTTACACAACATGCCATTGACTTAAATAGATGTTCCTCTCTGAGGAATGTTTCCAGCCCCTTGTTGTGCCACCAGGAATGAAGGCAGTTCTGAAGGAACTACCTGGTACGAGCAAGGTGGACCTAATGAAGTGTCTGGTGCATGTATAATGTGTCGTAGCCTTAGCTGCACTGACCAAACGTTTCCTTGCAGGGCTCTGAGGGTGAGGAAGAAGATGTCAGGCGATCGGATGCCGGTGAAGATGATTGGTGACATTCTGACCAACCAGTTGCCTCACATGCAGCCGTACATCAGGTTCTGCTCTTTTTCTTATATAGGAGTTTATTTCTAAAATAATCTAAAGGCTATTGTTATTACCCTTATTTGACCAGAACTTGGTCAAGACCAGGGCAATACATACCTTACCATACAATACACACCCTGTCATATTTTCTAGTTGCTTTGGTTGTTGGAATCTCAGATTCATCATCGTTTTCCCATAGCTACTTTCACAAATTTGTAATTTTTTTTAACCAGTACTGCAACAATTAAACATTCACAGACATCATAATCTCTGGACCCCTCCCTAGTGGCTGGGCCCCCAGTGACTTAACACACCTTTTTATGTTACTATAATCCATTTCTGTGTTCAGGTTCTGTTCATGTCAGCTGAACGGAGCCACGCTGATTCAGCAGAAAACAGACGACAACCCTGAGATCAAAGATTTCCTCAAGGTAAACATCTACCAAGGCTGTGTGTGAGCACACAAGGCTGAAATATGTGCTGCATATTTGCATTTGTTAGCCTTTATTTCTTTTCTTTGTGGTGTTTTAATTATAAAAGCAGACTGAGCTGTGATTTTGTATAAAAGGTGCTGTACAAAAACACTCTTTTCTCCTTTATCTTCTTACTAAAGTGACAGTAGTTACCAGAGAAATAAATTAGTTTTTTAAACCTTTGTTAGAGTCTCAGAGCTCTAGCTTTTTACATTGAACTTTGTCTAATTCCAGCAGGTTGTACCTGTACTTGCAATGTTTTTAGAAAGATGTGAATTCATTGTTTTGTTTTTGTTTGTTTGTTTGTTTTCCTATCAGAGATTAGCCATGGATCCACGCTGTAAAGGAATGCCTCTGTCCAGTTTCCTGCTCAAACCCATGCAGAGAGTCACACGCTACCCTCTCATCATCAAAAACGTATGTGTTGCAAGCGCACACATCCCACTCATGAGTCACTTAAAAAGGCAAAACATCTGAGAACTTTATGTTTGTTTGACAGATCATAGAAAATACTCCAGAGTCTCATCCAGACCACAGCCACCTGAAAGCTGCCCTGGAAAAAGCAGAGGAACTGTGCTCACAGGTGCAGACACAAACACGAGCAGCGTACACGTTCATCGCAGCTGTTTTCTAGCCCTGTTTGTAAAAGATGGAGAGAATCAGCTGTGAGTGCTGGTGGTGTTTGTTCAGTGTGTTTGTGTCTTTTAGGTGAACGAGGGCGTCAGGGAGAAGGAGAACTCAGACCGGCTGGAGTGGATTCAGGCTCATGTTCAGTGTGAGGGCCTGTCAGAGGTACACATGATGAGCTGCGTCAGGAAGACACCTGGATTTAGTCCAGTTGTTTCCCTCGTGGTTGTTACTTTGGATATTCATAACTTCTTATTTTGTTAAATGTTAGAGTCCAAACTTTTAAGAAAATGAGACAATGAAATCCCTCTCTGTCCTTCAGCAACTGGTGTTTAACTCTGTCACAAACTGTCTGGGCCCGAGGAAGTTTCTCCACAGCGGGAAGCTGTTTAAAGCCAAGAGCAGCAAGGAGCTCTACGGCTTTCTGTTCAACGACTTCCTGCTGCTAACACAGGTCGGTTTGTGGGTCAGACTCTGGGTCTGGTTGAACTGTCTTTATTTATTTAAATAAGCAAATAGGTACAAGCTTTTAATTAAATAATTACTGCATGGGTGATTATCTTTCAGCTGCAACAAGTTGATGCAATGAGTAGTTCTCATTTCTTAAACAAGCATGTGGAAAGACACATCCTGTGATTGGGGAAAAGATGTTTAAGAAAGGTGAAATAATTTGCATGCATCAAGTAAAGAAAACATTAAGAAGATGCAGAAACTACTAAAACTGGGCTATAAGAACTGTCCAACACTTTATTAAAACTGGTGAAATAATAGGAAACCATCGTCTTTCAGGAAGAAATGTGGCCAGAAAAACATCTGGAATGATGGTGATGGGTGAAATGTTCGGTGAAATCAAATGGAATAAAAACATGAGTAGAACTCAGGGCTATGTTTATTAGTGAAAGTAAGAACATTTCCACATGAGAACAATGTGAAGGGAGCTCAAGAGATTGGGACTGAACAGCTGTGTAGCCATAAGAAAACCACTATTAAATGAGGCCAACTGGAGAAATGGGCTTGGAAAAAGATCGGACTCTGGAGCAATAAAAAAAAACTCTTATTTTTTTATTCATTCAATTCCATTTATTGTTTATCAAATTAAAATTAGTTGTATAGCACTATTTGACCAAACTCCATGTCTCTTTAGCTGTGTTTCCATCCAGATATATTCTCTATATTAACAGAATTTCTAGAGAAGAATCTAAATAAAATGCAACACTAAGCATCTTATTAAGAATTGGTTCATTAATTACTTCCTGTATCTAAATAATCTTTTGCTGTAATATATTTTAGATTGATTTGAATCCTAATAAAGTTTTATTTAGCTGGTCTCGATACTGACATTACATTTATTGCTTTATTCTTGCAGGTGACCAAACCTCTGGGCTCGTCTGGGTCGGACAAAGTCTTCTCCTCAAAAACACACCTGCAGTACCGCATGTACAAGACGGTGAGCTGACACACAGCCAAACACACGCACACTCGCTTATGAGGAAAAAATAAACTATTTCCAATATTTTATCTTCTTGTACTTAACAGAAACGATTTTCCTTTTAACTGTTGTGATACTTTCTTTCCGGTTCCTTTATTATTAGTGATTTTTTTTAACTGACATTACTATGCTTCACAAATTTGTTTAACGATTCAACTTGAATATAATAATAAAAAGTCTTTGAATGTTTTCCAGCTGTTTTTTTCAGAAACTAGCAGTTATCTTGATGAATTGTATATGTATAAAATTCAAGTTATTTAGAATAAATGTTCATATTTTCTCCATATAACAGACTTCTTGTCACTTTCAGCCAATCTTCCTAAACGAAGTGTTAGTGAAGCTGCCGACAGACCCGTCAGGAGATGAGCCTCTGTTCCACATCTCCCACATAGACAGAGTTTACACGCTCAGAGCTGAGAGCATCAACGAAAGGTAAACTAAAACACACAGACGCAGCCCCGAAACACAACAACTACAGGATTACAAGTAGCAGAAATCCATATATCAATACCAGCTAATCTTAAGTAGACAGAAACAGATCATCCAGGCTGTTATCAGAGGAGGCTGGGACGGGATCATCAATGTCAGATGTTTGAAGCTACGGTTAATATAGACGTGGATGTTGGTATTTCGCTACCATCAAGGTGACATCTTTTCTCAGGAGGTCCGTGGCTATTTTAGACGGCCATCAGACCTTACTGAAAATATATGGAGGAGATAGACAACCACAGCCTGCTTAGCAGCTAAAATCTTGGATTTGGAATAGCCACAAATTCCTCTGAAAAACTGCACCAGTTCGTGTCCTCAGCTCACAAATTAAAAAGAACAAGAAATGTGGCTTTAACCAGAATATTTTTTAAGAATTACTGCATCAAATTCTGAATTTATTGACATTTTCTAATAGAGTAAAGCTGGTCAGACTTTTTTTTTTTACTTATATTAAGGTTCAAACTAATTAACAAATTTTAGATTTTTTTTTTTCTTTAGAAATAATTTTTTAAAAAGTAAATTTCTCACTTTAAGTGTCCTGATTGGTCATTTCTTAAAAGTCACTGCCTCTGCTTCTTTGGATAGCTCTCAATCATAAATCCAGCTCCACAGGTTGCATCATGTCTCTGAATCACAGCTTTACCTCGCTGTGTTTGTGCTCATGCAGGACGGCGTGGGTTCAGAAGATAAAGGCAGCGTCGGAGCTTTTCATCGAGACGGAGAAGAAGAAGAGGGAGAAGGCGTATCTTGGTATTCGTCCCTCTTATGTCTGTTCATCCAGCCTTGTTTCATGATATTCTACAACTGCTGCTGACTTTCTCTGCATCTCTGTCTCAGTTCGCTCTCAGAGGGCTACAGGTATCGGCAGGCTGATGGTCAACATTGTGGAGGGGATTGAGCTCAAACCCTGTCGATCCCACGGTACGTAAACAATCCTTATTTATGAAAAATAACAGGTTGAATAACATTTACTCTATTTTTTTTTACCTTTAGCCGATGATTCCCATTCATCTTTAGTCTTATTAGCAGTTCTATTATTTTCTGTATCTCCAGGAAAAAGTAACCCATACTGTGAAGTGACCATGGGATCCCAGTGCCATATCACAAAAACATTACAGGTATGATATCACTTACTACATTAATAGCTTATAGTCAGTTTTTTTTATTAATAAGAAAAATTTGTAGGATTTATTAGTGTCACTTTTCAGTTTTTATCCTAAAAAAGTCAAAAGTCAAGACTGTTCTTTCCAGTAATGTTCAATTATTTTTAAATAGACAATTTATTTTTAATATCATTAAGTTTGAAGGGTGTTAAAATTAGGTCATTTGTAATGATTGATCAAATTAATACTTATAACTCTAAATACGCACTGATCCATTATTAATGGTCTATTTTAACCTTTAACTGCCTCTCATTGCAGGGAAAAGCAGCTGTGTCTGCAAAGAAAATAAAGAAAAAGCATTTTAAAATGCTGAAAAAGACTTTTTACTTGTACAACTTGAATGTGAATAATGATTTTTAAAACTTTAATGCAGATAAGTTTACACTGTGAGTACGCAGAGCCTGGATGTCACTCACAAGCAACAGTGTTTTATTCATTTGTTCATTCATTCATTCATTCATTCATTCATTATCTTCATATATCTGAGTTTTCCTTCAGTTCTAAATTAATTTAATGATGAGCTAAAATATAATTTATCAAACACGTAAATTACCCTACAGTCCAGACTGTGTCCACTGTCGCTATAACAGAAATATTTGGTCTTTTTTATGTGCATCTTTTCATTCAGTTTGTCATTTTCTGTCTTTTCAGGACACATTAAATCCGAAGTGGAATTCCAATTGTCAGTTTTTTATTAAGGACCTTGAACAGGACGTCCTCTGTATCACTGTGTTTGAACGAGACCAGTTCTCACCTGATGGTCTGTATCACTCTCACTGCTTTGAAAAACATCCTTTTGTCTTCTCGCCTGTTCTCCTGAGGGGATAAATGGCTCCAATTTCCATTTTTATCTCACTCGTCTTCTCTCTCTGCAGACTTCCTGGGCAGGACAGAGATCCGGTTAGCTGAAATAAAGAAGGACCAGGGCTCCAAAGGACCAATCACAAAGAGGCTGCTGCTCCACGAGGTTCCCACGGGGGAGATTGTCGTCAGGTTGGACCTGCAGCTGTTTGAAGAACCATGAAAACTGGCTGGACTGGACTAGCCTGAGAAGGACCAGAAAGATGTGATCTGGACTCGGGAACTGGGCTGGATTAAACTGGGCTGGTAGGCTGGACTGGTCTGGAGTTATTTATCACAAACAGGAGGTTTATATTTCAGGAGGGCTGAATTACAAGTTTTTTTTTTTATGAATTCCCCACATTTTATCCTAAATATTTATTTTCCACCACATTAACCCTATAAGTCAAAATCGGGGTTTTGTATCCTTATTATTTTAAGTTGTATTATAATGCATTTTACTTAAAAAAAAAACAAAACGGTAGATTTGGGGCTTAAAAGTAGAAAAAATTCTGTTTTAGGGAAAATTATCTTGATCATATTTGAACATTGTTCCAGTTTAACATCTGCACCATGATGGGAGGTTTAAAAAGAAACAGGCTCATCTAAATCTGCATTAACCATTAAAAAAAAAAAAATCCAAGGCCTGTTTCTTTTCCAGTCCAGTCCATTCGTCTCCTCCCTCAGTGTGGTCCAGTTCAGTATTCAGTCCATCTGACGGATCGTCGCTGTTTTCTCTCCTTCTGCATCGTCCAGACTGTCTCAGACACTCCGGTGACAATCCCAGCCCTCCTTTTTTTTATCCAAGCAAACCCATCCCCTGTGTGTGTGATTGGGTGTGAGTGAGTATGTAAAGCTGCACGAGTGTCGAGTTGGACAAGCACGGTTCAGTCTACGTTTCTTTTCTTCTTTTACGTTGAGTCTTAAAGGTCTCTCAGTTTTACGATCGACTCTTCAGGCTTTCAGCTCCGAGGTACAGCACATTAACAGACCTTGATGTTTTGGGTTTTTGTCTGTATTGATGTGCACTTGACTCTTGTCACATTAACCCAGAAAGTGCTATATATGGTTTAGTAGATATGCTATCAGTGCTAATAAGCTAAAGGAAAAAAAGGATGGAAAGATATTAACCCAACATCTGACAAGTGTTCTGTGTTTACAGACAAACTGCAGATATGTCAAGGTGCCTCTCTCCCATGCACCAAGAATATTAATGTGGCCGAAGTAACGGTATGAAAGCTGAATTAAATCAAGGTACTGTGAAGAAGAATGTCTTAACCTCTTTTTTTAAGCTAGGTCAAACACAAGGGTTATAATTTTACTGTTATATTGCTGCTGTGTTGAGCCATCGCAGTGGCCGTCACTATGCAGGGTGGTTAAAAAATAAACGTGAACAAAGCCGGAGTACGGCTCTCAAGCAAGCTTAATAAACTGTATTTTAGATTATTTCCACATTTTACCCCTGAGGAGATGCAGTGCAAAAATGACTTTACTGTGCATTGGCACTCCGGCACTTTTAAAACAGACTGTCTTAGATATAAAGGCAAAGAGGGGTATGTTGACCGACTCAGAAGCTGCCATTTTGAATAACCAGAGTAGGAACATTTTGAAGTTATATTTGTTTTTTGTTTAATCAACTAAACCAATTCTAACCACATGAATTACTTTCAGCCTTTTTGTCTCTATAAACAGATATCTGTGTTAGAAATATGCATATCGTTCTGGGAGAGGATGAAGTTTTGGTTTCCTTGCAGCGCAAAGTTTGAAACAGGCTGAACACAAAATGTAGTCTTGAAATCATTGGTACTGTCTAAAATGTATGTATATTGTATTTATCTTTTTATTTGCCATTTATTTATTTGCATTCACACAATAGCTAGTGGAACCTATGAGAGGGTCCACCCTCATAGCACCGAAAGCTGAATCATTTCCTGTTACTCCTGCACATAAAGTTAGCAAACGGTACACAAGCGATCCATAGATCGTTTATTAACTACAGTACAGTGCGAAAATGCTGAGCCACCAAACGGTAAACAGATGCAGCAATATATTAAAACATCCCGTTCAAAACTAAAATAGTCTGGGATCAATAAAATACATTTCATTCTGATTCTAAAATAGAGTAGAAGGCAAAAACAGAGTTCACACACTTTGAACAAGTCTTATCTCTTCAATTCTTTTATGCCTGACCCAAAAAATAAAGGGCAGAACAAACATTTTCCTTTGAATTTAAAGTCTTTATTTGGCCCTTTGACAAAGTGTTAAAAAAAAAAGTACATCCATGTAACTTTTCTTACTGTATGATGTCAGAATTATTGAAGTACTAAAGGTCTCCACCAGGGGGCAGCAGATAAGTATCAGTATACAACAGGGTTTTAAACCATGCTTTGTCCAGAGTCAATAGGTCTCAGAAACGGTATGTATCAAATATGATATATTAAGCATTATGGGTAAATAATGCAGTAACTGCAGTGAAATGGTCAAAATTTTAAACAATGAAGGTAAAACACTTACTTTTGGAATTAGGTGTAGTAAAGAAGGCACAGGTGGGTTTCTTTTCCACAAGATTCATTATGGTCACTGAAACATTTGCTCTATCAAATGGTGAAGCAGAGAATAAAAGAGTTAACAAAAAGAAAGAACTGGAAAAAAACTCCTTTAAACTCCTTCAACTTGGGCATAACATCTGTAGAAGTCATATTAACGACGACTTTGGTAATATTTGCTAAAGTTGGTGAGAAAACTTTTAGCTAGCAAGCTATATAACCTGACAAGGTGGGAGACCCTTATAGCATTGATGATATTATTTAACTAATTCCTCTTTTGTTTTGTTTGTTAAAGAGATGGGAGTATTTGTTAAAAATATATATATATAAATATATATATATATACATAAACATTACGCTCGTTTATTTACAGTATCGTGCCTTCACATGAACGTGCTAACACATCATGGAGGAGAATTGCATTCTTTGCTCACAGATTACACGTCTCTGTTGTTAACCACTCCATCTTTAGCATATCAGTAATGTTATTTTCCAGGTTTAAAAAGAAAAACTAACAAACAAAAAAAAAAAAAACCTCAGGATTTATTTGCAGGCAGTGTAAATCTTCCTCGTAGTTTATCGACCTGAACTGAGACTGAATTAGCCATCGGAACAGACAACAGCTATATTTGTGTTAGTTAGCTAGCTACTTTACCAGTTAGTTAATATAGTTAGTCCTTTTATTTTAATGCCACGGTTATAGTAATATTATGAATCATCACTGAGACAACAGTTACCTTAGTGACCAGCCACTGTCCAATCAGCAGCTCGACTCTGGAGGAAGGTGTGAACGAATGTTTGTTTTCTCAGACTGAAACTGATGAGGATGATGTTGTACGGCTTCCCCTAACCCTCTACCCCCCAACCACACTGTACTGAAACTAACCCAATCCAGTTTGAGCCCATTCTTACTGTCTACCTGCCAGGTTGTGTAAAATACTGCTGTTATCTGAGAGTTAATATATGAGCGCTGTGGAGGCGATAAAGAAAGCCTGCTGTTAATTATCACTGTAGAAGATGATGTACGTTGTTGTCTTTCAATGTTCAGAATAAAATTCAGTTGGACCAAGACTTCATCTGTCCATATCGTTGCTGTGTGTTTTTGTTTTTTTTTTAATTACATTTATAATGAATTGTTCCATTAACACAGTCCTATCATTTTGATATGTGGGTTTTTGTTTGCTTTTGTTTGTGAGAATTTCTTGCTTTTCTGGCTTCACAGCTGCAGGGTCAAAGGTCCGGGTCAGTAGTATTACCATTGAATCTGGTGGTAGATGACATCTGCTTCCATAGTAGCAACTTTTGCAAACAGAGAAAAGCAATTTCTGGTCATACTCTGCAGCAGTATGTCTAGACACAGCCCCTTGTGATGCTGGTAAAAGTCAGTGCAATCAAGATGTCTACCATGAAAAAAACTTCTATCCAATGACTCTTCATTTAGCATGTGATGTGGTGGAGAGGAGGTCGCTAAACAAACTGGTTTCCATCATGGATAACCCCGACCATCCTCTCCACCACACACTGGTCAGGCAGCGGAGTTCCTTCTCTACCAGACTGAGACGCTCTGCTGTCGTACAGACAGATACAGGAAATCTTTCCTGCCTCATTCCATCCCTCTGTTCAATAAGTCACCTCTGGCAACCAGCAGCTTGAACGGTTCCATCAGAGGTGTCTCTGGTCAAAATGCAACACCAAGTGGCAGGACAAAGTATCAAACCTCAAGGCCTTACAGAGGTGTGGCTTACCCAGCATGGACNGGACAAAGTATCAAACCTCAAGGCCTTACCCAGCATGGAGAGCTTGATCATCAGGGCCCAGCTCCACTGGGCAGGGCATGTTGTTCGGGTGCCTGATGGCCGCATTCCAAAGATGCTGCTCTATGGGCAAGTATACCCAGGGAAGGTCATTTCAAAGACACATTGAAATCCAATCTCAGGAGCTGTAACACTGAAGAAGGAACCTGGCAGGACACAGCTGCCGACCGGGAAAGGTGGAGGCAGCTGATCAGCCACGGCATTGAATCCTTCGCCCGGGCAAGAGCAGACACAAGGACAAGAGAACCTACAGAAAATGCAGATCTCTCACCTCAGAACAGAACAAAATCCCCGGTAGTGTTTGTGGAAGACTACTCGTTGGTCAGACAAATGAGAGACTCATGATGAAGAGATTTGTATGTTTGTTTTGCTGCTTTATTTTGTTTATCTGAGTCGTTTGTGCCAATGCATACTGCTGCACCCCCTAGATTTCCCCGCTTTGGGATCAATATCTATCTATCATCTATCTACAGGTGCCCATCATAAAATTAGAATATCATTATATAATATTCTAATTTAATGACGATCACCTGTATCTATCTAGCTGTCTTTCTGTCTGTCGACATAAATTTGTAGAATTTGTCTTGCTGTTCAAAGTAGACCAAAAATCAGGATTAAGAAGGGTAACCTTTTCCTTCATCAGACCACATTATGTGATAACTACAGACATCTGTGGATTACAAAGATAATAGCACAATTTACAGCACATAATTACAAACTGAGCATGCTCATGTGTTGTCTACTGGGTAGTTACATACAGACAGCATTAAAAGCAAGGCTCTAGACTCTGCACTCACAAACATTTCCTTTTGCATTTAATGTAAATGTAAAAAAAAAATGCAAATTAGAGTGAATTAAAGGTACTTCCTTGCATTAACTGTGAGACAGACACTTTTGTCATACTCATGCCACACATTCTTGCAGTGAAAAACAGTTAACAGTACACTGCAGCACAAAAAGATGAGACAGAAGATATAGAAATGATACTGCCACAATTCACCTGATTCAATTCTCATTAAAATATCAGCTATTAAAAAATAAATGCTCGCTACGTTAAAATGCTGCTAAGTGCAAAAGCAGCCAATGTACAAACAAGACATTAAATAAATAAATGTCAAAAAAGCCTGGAGAACTGTTGCTCGAGATCAACTTAAAGGATTATGAGAAAGTTTGACTCCTAAAAACAAGGGGTGGGTTCAAGATTATTGAACAGCTTTGAGAAACAACCAATTCAAGAACCTCACAATGTATCCACAATTTTGGAGCTCTCCATGGAAACATAATGAATCTAACAATGAACCTGGCTTTAATATATGCAGTCGTTTTAGTGGGAATGTAAGAGGGGAAATATCTGTAATGGCTACAGTCAAATAAGACTTCATCTGCCATGTCTGTATGATATTTATAATCCAATTCAACATGGAGCTTATGAACTGTATTTTTAACTCATGGTGCTGCAGCTCTGTAGCACCACAAATTATTAACATACATTTTTACTGCACAAACTGATAAATATATATTGGAAAAAAAACAAACAGAACAATAACTTTTACAATCTTCTCTCTTGAAATCAAAATGAGCATGGACTCCAAATGATCCACTCATCCTCATCCTTTTCCCATTATCCAGCTCCATTACCTCCTCATTTTAACTATATGGAAACATGTATTCCTGCTTGTACTGTGGACTTGTGAATTCTGTTTTTATCAAGGAAACATTTTAAATGAAAGAGCCTGCTTTTTGTGATGTTTAACATGTATTTGTGTTTAAAATGCAATTATAGCAGTCAATGCCTCATTGAACAGCAGGTGGAGCTGCCAGAAGCACATGCCTCTGGATCCATTCATCTCCTCACCTTACAGCCTCCATCAGTGCTTGACCTCCCTTTCTTACCCGCATTTGCAAGCTATATATACCTCCACAGCCACATGTGTCTCTTCGTCCCTGACGACTGTGTTGTTTAGCGACAGACTGTTTTTGCCAAGTCAAATCCCCTCCACCTCCAGTCACGACTCTGTCATAGAAGTGGTGAGTCACAACACAGAGGCAGAAAAAAAACAGTAAAAACATTTTTTTTTTTGCGTTTATTTTAGACACATTTTAATAATAAATGAATGTGAAATAGTATTAACAAAATAGTCTAAGATGTGAAATAGAGGAACGGAATAATAATAAAAAAAACGAATAGAAAATGTATTCATATTCATTCAGTTGCGTTGATCACGATGCGTTCATGGCCCTATGATGACGTCATTCAGTTTAGGCGGTCACACTGATTGCCTGTACGTAATACAGGCGTGTGCGCGTGCGTGAGTTTTGCCCTTGCCGCACGCGACCTCTTGAATATCTGTACAACGCGTGAAACTATTTCCCCGTAATTCTCACGTAGTGAACCTTCACAACAATTACCGGTCACAACGTTGCTAGTGTGTGTACGTATATATAGTTGTGAGTTAATGTAAGTGTGTCCGCACGCGCTTCTCCCCATCACACACAGTCGCTGTACATCACTACAACCGCCCCTCACGCGCTCTCACTAACATCTGCGTGTGACACTCAGCTGGTTAGCTAGCAGGCTAACTAACGTTGCTCCTTACTAACCTGCGGCGGTGTGGTGTTGTCTTAAAACTATATTTCCTCGTGTTGTTATGAGGAGACGTGGTTCTTTCTGAATAGCGGATTAAGTGCATCTCTCCTCGGCTGACCGGGAGCCGCCATGGAATGCCGTGTTCTGTCCATACAGAGCCATGTAGTCCGGGGGTACGTGGGCAACAAGAGCGCCTCTTTCCCGTTACAGGTAAATGCAAATCGCATGCACCCATTATCGGACAATGGACTGTAAAACGCTCGTTCTATGACACGACCCTGTCTGACATGTTTAGTTACACTTTGTTCACAAAAAATGACCATGACTTGTTATTAGCAATAAATTGGATAATGTAATTATACATTTTTTGTAGCAAAATGTTAATGACATCGTACAAAGTTCGTATAATCTTTGCTAACAGAAATGTATCCTCTAAATAGTCAGTTAGTGGCCAGCGTTTGCTGTAATTTCACCAATTTTTAGGAACAAAATGGTTTATGGACGTTGACATTTCTACGGATGCCACCAGAAACCCTCCAAAAATGAATGACAGGTGTAGTGTAAAATTCTGTCCCCGGTAGAATCTGTCCCTCCAAAACATCTCTCTGACCGACGTAAAAATCTAACACCCCAAGTGTCCTTTATGTCCATGTCTTGTTATTTAAAGGTTTGCACATTTAGGCAGCAAAAAACGAGGGAACGAATAATCTTATAGAGGAATTGTAGCACGACACCTGTCATTGAGGGTCCGATAATGGAGCAGCGTGGTGTTCTCTAAAGTCTCTTCGTCCATCATGAGAAAACAGGCGTTTATCATACACTGACGATGGAGCAGCATAGGCGATGATTTCAGGGGCTGAAATAATCAGATCCATTTGATAACAAGTAGACGATTTCCTTTCCTTTTGTATCACTTTAAAATATTTGAAATATATATTGCTTATGTGCCATAAAGTTTTTTTTTTGTTTGTTTGTAATTTCCCTGTAATGTATTTATAAGGTAATAAAAACTTCCTTATCTATAAATCAATATTAATAAACAGATATTAGTTAAGTCACCATGAATAAAAACCACAACCTGAGACGAGAAACAAATTTTTATACATGGTAGCTCTAGTTGGCATTCATATCAACCAAATTAAATTAATTTGTGTCAAAAATATTGTGGTATGAATGTCAACTGTATTGTTTTTTGTTAAAGCTGTGGCAGCATTTTAGAGATCATAAAGCTATCAATTAATTTTGGGTAATTATTCAGTGCTGTGCAAGTCTTGATCCTTTAAACAATTTAGAAAAAGCTCATTTGAACTCGGTTAAAAGTGAGTGTTTGGCCTGAGTAGCTTTATTTTTCAATAGAGTTTGAACCCTCTTAGATAAGCTTTATTGTCATTTCTTTAAGCAGTCTTTAGAAATAGTTTTCCAAGCTTCTTTTGGAATTTATAAAGCTCTGCTTTGGATGTTGGCTGTCTTTTATTTCGTTCTCTGTCCACTGCTTCAATAATGTTGAGGTCCATGCTCTGGGTAGGATTCATCCCTCCATCAGACCTGTTGCCACTGCTTTTCAGTCCAGTTCTTGTATCACTGGGTAAAGCTGTTTTACTGTCAATAAAAATGTCTTTTTTGACAGCCAGCCTTCCTTAGCTTTGGCCAGCAATAGATGGTCTTTGCTGGATTTGTTTTCTATTTATTAAGGACATCACTTTCAAATTCTCCTAAAACAAAAATTCCGGGTACATTGACAAAAATTTGAGAAAAAGCAGATAATGAATAAAGAAAACCATTGACAGACCTTCAGAAAACCTGAAGATGTGTCACTTTAAATCACTTTAAAAGATTATAAGAAATGTGGTTTCTGTTGATATGTAATTACAAACCAGTCCTGCACAGTATTTTATTATTATTTGTTTTTTGGAGGGGGGACTAGTTTTAGAAAATAGTCTTAAACAAACATTCTGGTGTTAATACTTAACCACAAATAAGTTGTGAAAATGATGAAAACTTTAACCTGAGGACTGACAGTGAGAAGTAAATCCTTAGTTAGCCTGTCAGGGATTATAATCAGTTACACATCCAACTGGGGTTGCAAAATGAAACTGATGATAACCTGGCAGGTTAGAGGGGATTTTGCACTCTTCTGTTATCCAGGCCTGAGTTTGCTGTAATTTGTTCACAGCCATTCAGCTGTACTGGTTGGGATGCATGAAAACATTTGAATGGACACAAATCTGGCCTTCTACAGCTGATAACCTCCAACACAGTGCTATAGGATGGACAAATAATCAATACAGCCTCTGCTTCTTTGGGTTTTCTGATGAAACCTCAGAGATTAGAGAAAGAGGTTATCTTGCATGTTTTTCTTCCTTTACTACAGGTGTTGCAGTTATTCTGGCCTCTAAATGTTCAGCATATGTATGTGTATATGTATATAGTTGATGAAAATGAATGATAAATGATAAAATAAAACAAAACACCACCCAAATTATGCTATTCTTAGGGAAAGCCAGACACTATCTGCATTTTTTTATTTTTATTTTTTTTTAATTAGCTGGAAATTTATATATAGACACAAATTAGCTTGTTTGCACAAAACTTCCCTGTTTTGGCTTAAAACAGCTACAACAACTGTTTCCATCTTATTAACTCTTAAAACTTTATAGCTAGCTTTCCCTTTAGTTAATCCACTGAAGTTTTTCAGGCATTTATACCCCGTCCACGAGGTTTATAATCCAGCTGCAAAATGCAACGTCTATTCAGAGATTCTGTATGGTAAATCCACAATGAGTGATCCATGATAACATAATTATTTATCATATTATCTTAAACAAATTAATTTGCTAAGAGATCTCTATTTTAACCCAAAAATTATGATTAACATCCACTTCCTGTCAAACTTTACACCTATTAGATAGCTTAATGTGAGCCAAAGAGCAACTAGAGACGAAGTTATATTCATTCTGAAAAGAACAAAAATAATGGGCCGTTATAGCCGTTTTTGATGTATGATGTACAAAAACAAGCTGAGTTTGCTTTGGAAAGATAGTAGATAAATGGTAGCATAAATAGCAAAAAATTGTGCATAATTTTAGACTCATAATCTGACAACTGAGGATGTCCTGAAAAAAATAATGTCTGTATGTTGGCTGTGCTAAAAAGGGTTGAGCTATGCAGTTTTACATTAATAAAAATAAATTCAGCAAAAGACTGGCAGACCACAAATAGCGTGGAGTTTTAAGGCTGACAGCCTACAGTCCAGTACTTTTAACTGGTCATGGAATGAAAGCAATGCAAACAGTGAATTATATGTTAGGTTATACATTGATGAGCTTCATGTGACCAGGTTTGGATTCTTTACACTATGTTAATGAGTAACCCCAAACACTCTTAAACTGTCACAAAAATAGTTGATGATTTTCAGTTCAGCATCTGTAGTCTGTCATATTTTATCTGTGTTAGTTTGAGGCGGTCATATCCAGCCATCTCTACCTGAAATGAAATAAAAAAGAGTTCAGCTTCTTTGTGCCTTCAACACGTGTCTTGCCTTTAAGTCTGATAATAAAGCTCATCCCGACTTTGACATTGAGTCATTATCTACATAAACGATCATAAAAGTCTACCTAAAGGCAGCATTTACAGAGCGCTGTGCAAGAAGACACAACTAGTGCAATAAAGGAGCCGATTAAAATAAACCATTGATTTGATATTATGTGAGAGGACACGGGTTATTAGCTCCTGCTGGCCATAAAAATGACATGTCATTTTTCTTTAAGATGCCCAGCGTTGACAGTAGGGTGACAGTAAGTGACTGCATTGTTTAAAATTACCTTGACTGTAATAAAGCTGGTTAAAGTTCCAAATTTTCAACCAGTCAGTGAGTGTGAGGCTACTGTGGGCTTACAGTACAAGTTCCATCATCCTGCTCACTGTGGGAAAAGTGTCAGCATTTATTTTTAGCTTACAGCACCCTAGGATGTGTTTTGCGGTTATCCTAATGGCTGCTGGGCTTTGATGCTTGTCACCATGGTTCAGCGCAGCCAGTAATGTTGAGCTACTATACATTATTAAGGCTTGTTTGTAGGGCTCTAATTTGAATGTATTGTAGAACAACTCACTTAAGTTGATATCAATCAATATGTTGTACAAAACCTTAACTCAAATGCAGGCCACCATTAAATTCACCATCCGCACTCTTTAATCTGTGCATGTGGCTATTTAAAGACATTAATATTGAGTGTTTGTAGATCTAATCCAACTTTATTTATAAAGCACTTTTAAAACAACCATAGAGAGCCAAAGTGCTGTACAGGACACCACAAGCGCAAAGAATAAAATCCATCACAACAAATAAATAATACAAGTTAAAATATAAAAACAGAAGCAAAATGTCAACATCTCAAGAGTGTAGAAAAGCCAAGGAAAGCATGTTAGTTTTAGAAAGAGACTTAAAGTCCGGCAAGGAGGAGGTCTGTCTGATATGCAGAGGCAGATCGGTCCACAGTCTGGGACCAGCAACAGCAAAGACCTGATCTCCTCGGAGCTTATGCTTTCTCCTCGGCACCATCAAGAGCAGCTGATCAACTGATCCTAGGAGCTCAGCGGGGTAGGGTTGGTTCCAGACCATGGAGAAAACAAAATTAATCATTTTAAACTGGATTCTAAAGTAAACACGCAGCCAATGGATCGATGCTAAAACCAGAGAAATGCGATCATGTTTACATGTGCCAGTTAAAAAACGCGCAGCAGCATTTTGCACCATTTGAAGATGAGCAATGGAAGATCCACTAACTCCCAAATACTGTACAATCCATTACAGTAGCCCAGCCGAGTGGTTCTAAACGCATGGATAACGGTCTCAAAATGCTGCTTCAGAATAATTGGCTTCACTTTCTACAGCTGCTTTAAGTGAAAAAAGCTTTACAACTGCCTTTACCTGACTGTCGAGCTAAAAAGCAATCCATTTTTACACCAAGGTTTTTGATGATTGGCTTGTTGTACTGGGCCAAATAACCCAGATCTACAGTGGAGGACCCAGTTGTAGCAACAAAATTCATAACCTCAGGTTTGTCTTCTTTGAAATTTAAAAAGTTACTGGCCATCCATGTCTTTATGTCACGGAAACATTGAAGCAGGGAAGTAGATAATTACTGAGACCAGATGATTGGTGTTTGTGCAGATTATTGATGTTTAGTGGGTGAATTAAATGTTAGCAGCACAAAAAGTAAGTCACCTTGGAGAAAAATAATTTACGTGTCAATGTCAAAGCATTTACATTAAAAATTTATGGGGAATAGAAACACTGCAATTTCATGGTTCCTAATGTTACTATATACAGTTTAAAATTCAACGTTTATTGGTAGAAAAACCTTCTTTAGTTATTAGCTGGTGGTGCCTTGCAGCTGAAAATATTATTTTACATTTTCAGTTAACTATTGTGAGTTTTGCAATTATTGTGATCGCTTTCTGCTGTGGGGAAAAAGTAAACCACTCATGCAGAATGTTTTCTGTTGTGTTCACTTTCAAATTACTGATGTCACATTTAATGTGATTTGCATCCAAGGAACCCTCCAGGGCACTGTTTTCTAACCTTTTTCAAGTGTTATTAGAGATGATAATAGCATAAATATGTATCTGGCTTTCGGTCTGAGGCGTATCAGTGAACCACCACTGATACCGATGGACAGAAGCATAAAATAAGATAATCGATGGTGTTGAATTTATGCCTGAAAGAAACCCGGTAGGTCCATGATAGATGTCACCATTCAGAGTACGGACCAGGATTCAGCTGGTGCTAAAGATAAGGATAAGAAGAAGATGATGATGATGATGATGATGTCAGGGAGCATGCTGGGCATCCCTCTCTGTGCTGTCAGGGCAGAGAATCTCTGGTCTGTCAGCGAGCTGGAGACGGTGGTATGAGCAAGTAGCGCTCTGATTGGCTGCTCCTGGATTCCTACTTATGATGTAACTGAAGATGGAGACAGACTCAGCTTTATCCAAGAAATAAAGTTTAAGCAGATATTAGTCAACTACGGAAGTCAGAGTGGTCATTATTCTTTTTTTTTAATCGTTATCTTAAGATAACGAGATCAAAAGTAAGTGTGTGACACATGATTTCAATTATCAAAACAGACCCCATGACAGCTGATGGGAGGGGCTACAATCATGGTGTATATGTGTAATTATGTGAATGAGTAATTGGTAAAACTTTACAGTCAGACACATTGCAGTTTCAGCTTTTGTCAGACTTGATCGAAGTAAACTCGTACCTTTTGATTAGTGATGGATGTTGCTCGATCTGACGTCGGCTGTGGCTGTACTGAGGCATCCCATCACAGAACAGCTCTGTAGAGCTCCTTCAGAGCCAGACTGCTGCATCCAAAGCAAGAAGCAGATGAAGCAGTGATTCTCCCATTAGAAAAGACATGTTAGGGTGTCTCTAAATTCTCGCTAGGAGTGACTGCTCGCTAGGAGTTTGTATTTCTGAGTTGGTTGTGTGATGGACCAGGAGCAGCTTCAGCCCCTTCACTCTGCATTTGAAAAATCCGTTATCTCGAGAAATCAAACTTTCTTTTCTTGAGATAATGTGATAAATTATTCCGTTATCACAAGAAAACTGTTAAAAAACATGCAAGCCCGGCCGCTCTCGGCTTCCGTAGTCAACATACAGTAAATCTTTAATAGAATATAAATATATTTCTATTCTTTTTACAGAAGCATCTGCAGCATCCATTGGCTTGATTTGCTAAAGTACAATTGACAGCTGATGGGAAATATTGCAGTTGTTGAAGTGTTTTCTTTAGCAAATCCTCTAATGTCAATAAAAAAAATCCGTTAGCATCGCATTAATATTACACTCTCACCTTTTGGTGATTCCTAAATGTTATTGATATCATTTAGTGATAACAAATATTTTTCAGATTATAAAGTAGAACTTTATTTGCCATTAAAACAAAAGTACAACAAAATTACAAATTTATTGTCAGATTATCTGTTATACCCCGTGTAAAAGTACATCTTTCCATCTTTCACATGAATCCATTAACAGGTCAAATGTTCCAGTTTTCCACCAGCACTTGCATGTAGAAGACATTTTTGGACTCATTAAGCGATGAGACAGTGAAGAATCTCTAAAATTCACATGCGAATAAAAAAAAATAAAAATCACGCGATCCATGCACACAGGAAGAATTTAGAAAGTAAAAATAATTAGATTTGACTATTTCAGAAAAAACAAAACAAAAAAAAACCCTACAAAAGGTATTAATATTTTGGTCCTTTTGGTATTTATCCTCAAGCTGCTTATATGTGTGGATTAGAACATTTCGTTAGAAATTGCATACAAGTCGCTGTGCTGTGTCTGTATGGTAATGTTTTTAATTAACAATTAATATAATTCATATGGAACCGCATGGGGCTAATTTTTCTCCATTTTAACCATTCAGTAAATTTGAATTATTTACCAAAATAACATAGGAATTTACTTCAGTTCTTTAGTTTTTTAGCAGTAATTAGCAAACATTTTCATACTAAAACGTTGCTGATATTAGTATATGGCCTGTACAAGAGTCCTGTTCATGGCTGCAGCCTTAAATATAATAAATAATTTAGACTATCTTTGATGGTGCCATGTTCTGATAACGTGTTTCAGTTAATTAGAAACATACAACACTGAAGTCAGAGCTGAAAGATGCAGCCTGCTTGGTCACAAAGCTTTAAAGGCAGTGCGTTGACTCAGATGTGATTAGTCTGTGTGAGACATGCTAATTAAAGAACTGCTTCATTCGTCAGTTGTGAGAGGAGTTTCCTCATTTGGGAATCTGCCAGAAGTGGGAAATGTTTGACTCCAGATGGCGGTGTTTTCTGTTTGTGTTGTTTGCTTCACACTCTGACGATACCGGAGTGGAATCCTTCCAGTAAGCAGTGTCTCCATCGGTGATTTGAGGCTTCTGATTAAAGCAAGACATTAACATTCTCACACTTATGTACATCAGTAAATACCTCAACATACATCAACAGCCAATTTGATTCCTGCTCATGCAAATGAATATGTTGTTATAAGCAGTCATTTTTTTCTTTTATCATTTTCCTAAAACAGTTAATTCAAGACTCTGGAACACCAGAGCAACAACAAAACAAAGTAGATGATTGTGGATTGTAGAAGTAAGCAAAGCACTGCTTACATCCTGACAGAAGAGGTGGAGATGGTGCAGTAGTATAAGTACATTGAAGTACAGTAAGACAACAGACAAGGCTTGAGATCATACAATGTTTCTATAAGTCTGTTGTGGGAAGTATTATCTGCTTTGTAGCATTTATTTATAGCAGATTTAAAGGAACTGGACAGACTGATCAAGTAGGTTATGTCCTGGGGACATCTCTGAGGATGCTGGAACTGAATGTACAGACAAAAGTGCTGCACAAGCTGCTGAACATAATGTTCTTCACATGAAGTGAAGAAACTGAGCGTGTTCAGAGGTTTCTTCAAGTACTGCACAAGAAAGAAAGATAGAGGAGATAGTTCCTGCCAGCAGCTATCGTTCACCCCAACAAGACTTTGACTGTCAGTTAATCTTTTTTTTTTTTAATGCCTAGTGAAACATTACTATTTTCTTCTGGGCATGGATAAAGTATTTTTAATTTCATTTATTGTAATTTAATCAAAAACGAAAAAGATCGTTTCAAATAACTAAAGAGGCTGCAAACTTACAGAAAAATTATTTATGTAAATTAAGCTGATTTTAGGCATGAAGGTGCAGTAAACCACCAAAAGCCATTTTATCCTCCTTATTTATGAAGATTCTGAGCTTTCCAGCCTTACATTGCAGGATGGCTGCAAGACGACCCATTTCATACATCACACAACTGATGACTATGTCGTTGCATGTGGGTGGGGGTCGCCAACGCTAACATATGTCACCTGGAGGATTGTGGCTCGAAAAGTTGAGAACCTCTATTAGCCACCAAGGATGGAGTAAGCTACTGTGCATTAGTGATCAAAATTTGCATTAAATTTCATGTCTTAATAAAAGAATATACCACTAAATAATATACTAATATACGACATCCTGAATCTGTTTAAGCATTAGTACTGACTGCCCTGTTATTTTTATATGAATATAAAGTTTGATTACAAAACAATATTAATGCTGATTTCGTAGATAATTATTATGTTTACCAATATCAGAAGTTCTGTTGCAATATGATTGAAATTTAATTCAGGAGCCATCAAAATGACATTTAGTCCCATTTTGATTTAACACAGTCACCTCAATTCATATAAAATCATAAATAAACAACAAACAAAGCAATGTAAACAGGTTTGTTTTTTGTTTTTTCTAAAGTGTGTTTTACAAATTATTACTTTATCAATGTTTGGTCAGTAGTTTTAATTTGGATTGAGGCTATTTTGTTGATCATTGAATGGATGTATTTATAGGAAACAATAACTAAATTGGGGCTTCAGATAAAGCTGTTTTTTTCATCCCATCACTAAAGTTTAGTGACTTTCCAGTTTAAAAGGCACACTGAGTAAAAGCTCTTTAAATTTAGTTAATCGTTGCTGTTTTAAGTCTTACCTTAACAAAGGTTGTTATGTTCAACAGTTTGAATTTTGTGGTCATTTTTGGAGATTAGTGTTTACATAGTATTTGCTTACACATTAAATTATTTAAGAAGGATTTACCACTTGTATTGGCTAATGAACAGTTTAAATGTTTTTCATATATCGGCACAAAGAAATGATGGATCAGGCTTTCTAACGTTCCATAATGATGACTGTTTCATTGTCAGCAAAAGTTAATAGAAATCATTTAGATCCATCAGCAGAAATAGAGTTGGACATGTGCATGCTGTATTCAGTCATTTCCTGCAGTTACTACACAGACGTTGGCTGAGTAAAGGGACAAATCAAATGATGGGGACATTTACTTTCTTACATGCAGCCCCTCCTGCAGAAAATGTCAGGGCTGCTGTGCATGTGTGAAACTGGCTTAAGATTCTGACCGCTATGCAAATTAGGGAATTCCCACTGATATTAAAGTCCCAAAGACTAAAAATGAGGTCATCATCAGTACGTCCTGCAGGAGTGTATTACTACAACACTCCTCATTCTGCATCTCAGGCACATTTTTGAATCTGGTGATACAAACATACAGNGCATCTCAGGCACATTTTTGAATCTGGTGGTGATACAAACATACAAGTTCACCTTCCAGAAAGCACATGACACACCATACTCTCGAGCATTGACAAATTTCTCCAAGGTCAGCGCTAACATCTGCTCTTTTCTTCTGAGTAATAGGGGGGAACTTCTTTGTGAAAGCAGATTCTTAAATCTCAAAGTCACAGTCAATTGAAAAGAACAAAGAACCCTTCACTCTGCCTGCTTTAGTCCAATTAAATTTAGTCGTTCAGATAACGATTGTCTGCACATGTGGATGAGCCACGTGTTTGCTTCTCTGGTGATTTATTTCAAAATCTGTTAAGACAGACGGAGGGAGAGAGGTAGGACACCAAGAGCTGGTTTATGTGGTTGTTCACCATCCTTTGGCACATTAATGCCAAAGTTAAACTGAGAGGATGATGCTTTTACCTCCACTGCAGATCACTGATGGGAGTCAGTGTTTTTTATACTAAGTTCTATAAGTATTTGTCTACAAAATGATATATATAGCAACATTTTAAAGCAACACTACATGAGTTAACCCTAAAACTCTGAGCTTCTGACTTATTTTGATGGGACACTGAGATTCATAAGCAGGGGCGGTGTGGCTCAGTGGTCA
>CM047990.1:27797693-27831077 GCA_026261665.1 Melanotaenia duboulayi | reverse complement strand
TTTATTATATATATTTTTATGTACATATTTCCTTAGTTATTGGTCGGTATTGTCACTGTCTCTCTATCAAGTGAAGTTGTGCGAGTGTGTGTGGGTAGGGGCATGCTGGTTCGGACACCCGCGGTAACCAAGGAAACGGAGCACATTAGTTCCTGACAAAAGAACTGTTGTGTTCACATTTCCCGTTCCCCATCCAGAGGTTATTGCTTTATGGAGCTGTGAGAGAATCAGGATGGCCTCATAAAGCGAGGAGAGTAACTCTTAACTCGCAACTGCAGAGAAAAACAAGCCCAACATGCTAGTAACACGTTACTACCCAACACTGATATAGACTAGCCATTCTATACATTGCCGGCATATCAAACTTTGATGTTAACATATTCACAATTACAAGATGTCAATGGTAACATCCACGATGACAAAGAAAAGGGCTTATTGAAAGTGGTATTGTATGTTTCTGTACAGTAAAGGAAATGTTAATTTTTTTAATCGTGTCTGACCTGGTAAAGTTGAAAAAGATTTGACTCCACCTGTTTCCAGTCTGAGCTGCCAAACAATAAACTTCCACAACAGACTCAACAGATATGATGTAATTTCCATGGTATTTCTAGAGATTAAAAACATTAACAAAGACTTCTCTTGATTTTCCTCCATCCGCAGCTGTTTTTCTCTCTCCAAGTTTGTTACATGTCAGGAAAACTACTACTTCTTCTACTGAACTACTATTACTAGCAGCCTAGCATGTGCTGTCACTGACTGGTGACACTATGCATCCTAATTTAACCACTTCAAGCCAGTTATTGGAAACATGTCTGATTCACAGGTCTTTTTGCAACTTTTTAAAGTTGCTTTAGTTTCCCTTTAATTTTGAATGGATACCCGACTACTGCACCCCATTTCAGATAAACCTGTAAATACTGGAATAAACTCCAAAAACTTTAAAACAGATTAATGGAGTGAAGCCTGAGGTCTATTGAGTCAATGCAGCCAGTAATACAGCATGTTTCTGACTCCTCTACCAACCGCCTGCTGGCTGTAACATCACTTCAGCGTTCCTATGTTAAAGTGAATGCAACCAGAGAAAAAGCCAGTGAAAGAATGTTGTCCTAGTTTCTCTTACCCTCACAAAGCCCCAGAACAGTGGGACAACGAAGACAACATGCAAGTTCCTAACTGAGAAAATGGATCAAAACATACATGAGCTTGTAAAAGAGAAAATAATGTGGCTCTAAGTTAAAGCCAATGGTTTATTTATTCATCATTGTAAACATGAAAAAGAATAGAATAACTTTAACCTTATAGCAACTTATATGTATATAAAAATAATATTCATGTACTTAGATAATGTTTTGAATTTAAATCCACTCCAAATGCAGCTGCAGATAAAATGTCAAACCTTTCAGAAGCGATTTTTAACAGCAGTGATTTTATTTCTTGGAAACTTAGACGGGTGTTATTGCTTGCCACTGAACGGCTCACTGGGGTTGTCTGTATCATCCCTCTGAGTCACTTCCATCTAATATTTTGATCTAATTGCTGTTCTCATGAATAAATAATCTGTCTTTTTCCCCTGTCTTGTAATGATGGGTGACCCCAGCTGATGTTTGTAATAAAATCTGAACTAAAAAAAATGAACCAGCTGAGCGCTGTGAAAACAAATAGTTTGTTCAGCTGCGTTGTCAGTGGATACAAGCAGTATTCAGACTTAGAAATCTTTATCTGATCAGCACGTTCTAACAAAGTTAAGTACATTTTCTCAAAACTGGTAAGCTGTTCTGTGTGTTCATGATGGGCCAGTTAACATCTAAAATTGTCTTAAGAATTCTGCTGAGGAAGAAATGCCACAGAACTTAGAATTTATTCCAAAATGACACCAAAAAGAAATTTAAATAGACATTTATCGTGTATAACTAATAGAATATACAAGAACACCTTTTTGTAAGATTCAGCACGAACTATAAGCTATTATAACCTTAATTATAACTTCCTCATGATCAGGAAAAGGTCAGTGAGTTGTTTTACATCTCATTGGTCTCAGAGTTGGATTTCTGTGCTTGCAAGTAGGTTTGAAATCAACCAGTTTAGATGCCAGTTTTGTTTTTCATTTCTTATCAGGGGGCATAATGTTGAGCTTTAACATGTCAGAAGTAACCTTTTGTGAAGTTGCTGACTCAGAGTAAAGATAATTATAGGTGCTGGGAAAGAGAAGTGTTGCTGTGTGGGTGAGCTGTCGTAATAATGCTGTGTATTTAAACTGTTTTACCACTGTACAGATTTTCCATCACCACTTTAGGAAAGTTGCTTATATTGTTAACAGTGATTTCCCTTCTTGCATATTAATTTACCCACAAAAAACTTCACCTTGAATAACCCACAAAAAAGTAATGAACAGAATTTATTGGTGTTTAAAACTGAAATTTTGGTGATCTGTTAAGAAAACAGTATATGTAACTGAAATGACAGATTGCTGCTCGTAGCATCTGAAACGAATGCTTTCACGTCTCAAATGCAGCAGAAGTCTCATTGCTTTTTGTTGCATCGCGTTGTAAATTAACTCTACAACTGTCTTCTAAATTTACTACAAGATTGTAAATGTTTAAAAATTTAATTTAAGCTTTTCTCTTTGTTTGCCTAGCACACTGACATGCAGTAAAGCTGACAGAGATTTTCACCCTAAAAGCAATGAGGCTTTGATTTGACCCCAATATCATACTCAGAGTCATATTCACTTACTACTTGACATCCTTTAAAAAGACTTTCTCAACCTAGGACAGAAGATACTTGCTTTTCAGCTTCGATTATCTTCGATTTTATGTCTTCTATCAGATGGTGTAGCATTTCTTTATAACGTCTTTTGCATGTAAAGCTAATTCATCCAGCGGTTTGGTTGGGAGTGAGGAATTTGTTTTAAGATTTATTTATTTTGTAGTTCCTGATCAAACAGGTTTGGATAGTATCTGTATCAGCAGTCCTACTGAAACACATGTTTCAATTTAAATTATAACCTTAGAAACCAATTAAACATTTTAACTAAGCCAGGAAATGCATAAAAATAACTACTAATCAGTTATCAGCTCGTTGTTGCAAAGTAGAAGAGATAGATAATGTAGTTATGTGTGAGGGGAGAAAAAAACGACTCATCTTTGCTATGAATTCAGTTGGGTGACCTTAACATAAAATGCCAGAGACTCAAGTGCAAACTTAATCACATCTTGTGTATTGGAAACCATGATTTGCAATTTCTTCGTGGAGAGGATGTAATTTGGTGTGACATATTGAAGTAGACGTTTGCATATGAGAGGAAGAGAGCAGATGGAGAGAGGGATGAAGACTGTGAAAGGAGAGAAGGGGAAAACAGAAACAGAAATTAATCAAAAACAGACAGCGGATGACAGTGAGGAAGACGAGGGGAGAGAGAGGGTGACACGATGCAGCATTAAACAGCAGCAGGCGTTGGGATTGCGACAGCAGTGTATGATGACGACAGAAGGAGCTCTTATCTGTAGGCCTCACTTACACACAGGGCTGCTCTGAATGCTCATCTCTCTTTCTTAGCCCCTTTGGCTTTCTCTCTGCTTGTTGCTTAGCAACCAGATCCCCCCCCCTCTCAACCACGTGATCTGGCTGTGACTCACCTGAAGCTGCAACATCATCGGCCTGCAGCAGACATGTCACATGCAGACAAACATGCGCGGGGCCAAACTTACAGGAAGCTCATGTCACATTAATAAAAAAAACTTTTTGTATTTCTGCTGTTTGTATATATTTATACACACACATGCACACACACGTCTACTTTTTATTGACTGTCTGAATTGACTCAATAATTTGTAAGTAATTTTAATTGTTTATTTTAACTGTTAATTGTTATTGNATTTTAACTGTTAATTGTTGTAATTGTTATTGGGGTTGTAACTGATATTTTTTGCTGCCTCGTGGCCAGGACTCCCTTGCAAAAGAGGTTTTTAATCTCAATGGGACTTCCTGGTTAAATAAAGGTTAAATTAAATTTAAAAAAAAATCCCTAGCCTGTTACTGACCTCATCCATCAACACTGAATACCTAACCCTTAAACCTAAAAACTAATAATAAATGAAAAACAATCATTTTCATCAATCAGGCTGACAGATAAATGTTGCAGGATTAAGTCTTATTGAACACCTTTTTTTTCTACTTCCACTGTAAATTCTCTATTGGATTAATATCTGGACTGTTGCTGAGTCGATCATGTCTTTCCTGAAGAAAAGTTTTAATCCTCTGTAACAAACTGCATTGTCTTCCTGATAGCTACGTAATCACCAAACTTACGTTTGATTGATAAAATAAGAAAACTTTGCAAAACTTAAATGTCCATCTGTGCATTTAATGTAGAGGTAATGACTGCTGTCTACATATCATTAATGACTCTAGAGATTTGGTTTTTTTGGGGGGGGGAGGGGGCTGATATAAACGTGGCACAAAAAGCAAGGGAATTTGTGGTCAGTTGTTTTTCACTCTTAAATAATAATAATTATATAATAATAAATAAATAAATTAAAAATAATAGAATTAATTAATAACAAATAATTGGTGTTGCATAATATATTGTTGGAAAGCCTGATTAGTCACCTTTACAACAAGGTATAACTTTTAAGATTATAGATAAAATTTATAGACTGAACTGCTGCCAGGTGTGTGTCAGTCCCAGGTGTATGACTGGCAGCTCATGGGCAGACAGACATATTGGAATGAGACTCTGTAGCCAGTGGGGAGCCCATATCTGCAGAATATGGGACCAAACGCCATCCTCCAGGTCAGGATGACAACATTCTCCCCCACAGAGCCAGGATCATCACAGAGTATTTCCAGAATTTGGGAAACTAGAATGACCTGCTGTGAGTCTAGACCTCGACCCAAATGAAGAATGTTGAGATCAGCATGTGTGTATTGTCAATGCTGGGATGACCAACACAACTACACTGGTTGACCTTCATCAGCTCCTGGTTGAGGAACGAGATGCCATGCCACAGCTACATGTGACCAGACTGGTTACCAGTATGAGGAGGAGGTAACAAGTTGTTGCCAAGAAACTCAAAACAAGAGTGAGAGCCTACAGGAGAATATTTCAGGGGTTTTAGGCACTTTTTGAGTGGCACTACACACATGTTTAGCTGTGTAGCTCATTCCACAGGAGCATGATCCTTACAAGTTATACCTCGTTGTAAAGACGACTTGTCAGACTTTCCAACGATGCTTAACACAACACCAGTTGATATTATTAAAGAGGAGCAGTAATCAACCAAACATTTAATTTATGTTTACATTTTGTGCTAAGCTTATGTTGTTTCACCAGAGGCAAAAGCAGATTAGTGATTCGTCCCTGAATATCACTTAATCCACTCATCCTCAGTGTGTGACTGCTTCTCTTTGGTTCACATTTTATACACAGATGGCCAATAACAGCCAACTTGTTTTGCTGCACGATTTGTTGAATGACCTTATTTGTGGAGTAAATAAAAAGATGAGTCGGCGACTTAATACAATAACTCCTTCTCTGCTTTCTGCAGGTTATTCTCATTGGAAAGGCCAGGTGTTGACGGCAGACGAGCTTCATGTCCTTTATGAAGGAATCAAACTGAACAATGTACATCACTATGACTACGTTTTAACAGGTGGATGTCTCTTTTTTACTGTTGAGTTGCATTGTTTATTTATTGCACTCACTGTTCCAGATTATATGCGAAGCATTCAGTAAACTGGAGCGACTTTACTGACAGTTTAATGGTAAAAGCAAACTTAAAATCAAATATACGAAGTATGATGACTGACAAGTCTTAATTATCTGTCAGTGGTAACAACAGTGATGTCTTTCTCTGTTTAACTTGGGAATTTGTGTGTATTTCTTTGTACTTTCTTTTTACAAATTAGCTGAAAAGCTCTTTTCTCTATTTTAGTTTTACTCTTTTTAATTCAGTTTTATACTTGACTACTCTTTAATTAAACATATTAGTACTTTCATTTTTTCTTCATGTTCATTTTCACCACTTTATTTTTAAATTTGATGCTACTTTTGCAATAATTATTGTATTTCTTTATATAATTGATAGTATTCTCCTCTATTTTATTATTCCCTGAACCCATTTCTCTGGTTTTCTTACTTAGCTTGACATAAAGCACTTTGAAAAACTTTTGTAAATAAGTTGTTTGTGTATGAATGTGTGTTTGGTGTATTCAGGGTATACCAGAGACACATCTTTCTTGGAGATGGTGGTGGACATTGTTCAGGAGCTAAAGAGAGCCAATCCTAACTTGGTTTATGGTAAGCAATTGTTTGATATCAAATATAAACAGCTGAAACAAAAAATATTAATCAGCAGCAAAAGCTGTTAGATGCTCCTCTTGCTTCCTGCCAGGTATTGTTCACTTACTGGTTTGACTAAAGAGATGTAGCTGTATCATGTGGCTAAACGTTACTATACTGTTATGTCTTTAACTTTCTTTTGCATAGTGGCAGCATTTATAGGGAGGCACTGATTGGATGAAGGTGTTTGGGTCAAGAAAAGGTTAGGCTGTTTGTGATGTCCATATAGTGTCAATTCTTACTCATATTTGCTATTTGTTGATTTACTATATACTTATTTCAACTATAGTTTTGAAGATTTTGCTCTATACCTGGGATTTTTTCTTTTCAAATTATATACATGACAATCTGCAAGGTCAGACAGTGCAGTCCTCAGAAAAACTGGACAAGACCTAAACTCGGTGTCTTAATTAGCTTGCTAAATGCTAAAGTTCTTGACAGTACAATTACAAAGCCCAAACAATTATGGCTTATTTAGAAGGACTGCAGGAGACAGATTCTTCTCTCTAAAAAGAGCATAGCAGCACAGATTAGGTTTGCAAAGCACAAGACATCTAGAACAATATCTTTTGGACAGACCAGACTAAACTGAAGATGTTTGGTCATGATCCACCATGTTTGGAGTAAACCAAACAATTCATATGAACACAGATGGCTCATACCAACTGTTAAGCACGGTGGTGGAAGTCTAATGATCTGGGCTCATTTTGCAACCACAGGACCTGGACACCTTGAAGTTATTGAGTGGACCATGAACTTCTCTGGATACCTAAAGTATTCTAGAGTCAAATGAGGGCATCTGTCAGCTTGGTTGAAACTGGCTCATGCAACAGAACAACGATCCCAAACACAGCAGCACATCTGCAACAAGTGACTGAAAAGGTCCAGACCTGAACTCTGATTAATGGGACTTCAGGAGAGTTGTACATTATCACAGAGTGCAAGATTTCATATGTTGTTGTTCATCTCAACCTATATTTATCTTACATCACCAGTTCTTCAAAGTATATATTAAATTCTAACACCTGGTAAATAAAAACTGAGAATAAAGTTTGTTTACTTAATTTTTAGTTTTGCCAGCAGCATGGAGCATTTAACAGCTATAAGGCTAGAGATTCCCCAGTTTGTGGAGAGAGTAAAACAGATTTCAGATTTTGCTCATGCAGTGTGTTCATTGTGGTTTAGGAACATGGGAATGTACAGTCTAGCTTCACTGCCTGTGCAAACATTTTTATCCTCACTACAAGAAAGCATCTAATCTATTGTTTTGTGAGGTTTGATACACAGTACAGTCTCTGAGATTGCCTTTAGTTCTTCTTTTAAGATTTTTAGAATTAATAATGCTTGTTTGCTCAGTCTTCATGCTGGGTTGGATGTGCTCACACCTCCAAATCCAGTTTCATGGCTCCCATCTCTGCAGTGTTTATGTAATGTGACTGTCAGAGGTTTGCAGGTATGTGGCGGCTGTCTGACTCTGACTATGTGTTTTTCTTTTCAGTATGTGACCCCGTTCTTGGTGATCATGGATCTATGGTGAGATTTTTGACAACTGTGCACCATTATCTAGTGTAGCTGCAGTTATTTTTGTGTGGCATGAGTGTGTGTGCTTTTAAAGTGTATGGAAGGGGGTTTAGTGTACCACTGTGTTCTTATCTTTACATTGTGCGTATTTTATGTTGCTGCTCTGGGGGAGTGCTATGACTCTCATTTCTAAAACAGATGGATTATTGTGATCTGACAGAACTGCATGCACACACTGACTTACTATGTGTGTCTATGTTGTGCATATCTTGCATTGTTAAGATTGTGCTATTTCATGGATTAAGATAGTGTACTGTCAGTTTTCATGACTAAAAAACCATGAAAAAAGATGATAAAAAATTATCTGGGACATTACTTCTATGTGGTGTGCAGTTAATTTTAAGTCTTAGTAACTGTGTGTATTCATTGTTACTAACTTCTATATCTCTGTCTGCAGTATGTTCCTCAGAATCTTTATCCGGTCTACAAAAACAAGGTGGTTCCCGTTGCCGACATTATTACTCCTAACCAGTTTGAGGCTGAGTGAGTTTTTTTATCCCTTTTTTCAAATTATTTTAGGTCCTTTTAGACCCAACAGGACACTTTTTAAATAACTCACTGTTTCTGTGCAAGAAGCAGAATATTAGCACAGACCATCTTTATGTAACGCCACTCATGTCGTTATCTAATACTTGTGTTTATAGTCCCAAAAATATGCTTTTTCTCCCCTCTTGTCCTCTCTTGTACTCGCTTGTTAGCTTATTCCATATCTGCATGTCAGTTTATTCTAACCATGTAGCACGGTGAAGGAATAAGAAAGTAAAACTCAGCTGTCATATCAATAAGTTGTAAATTAAATTTCATTGATCTCCAAGGAGACGTGTGTTGCAAATCCAGTTTCACCACCCACTGGTGTTTTGGATACCTGCTGAATCAGCCTTACGGCCTGTTTAGCACACAAGTATCCATCTGTAACCAAGCTAAAGTTGAGAGCAACAAAACAAACATGTGCAGCCTACATCTCAGATTATTCTACTTATTTCTGATACTGCCCCCAAGTGGCAGCAAAATGTATGTTTGCTTGTCATTTTGTTAGTGATTTGGCTATGTACAAAGTTTTTCATTGCTGTTCACATTATTGATCATTTTTTCCCTGTGTTTTAGATTATTGACAGGGAAAAACATCAGCTCAGAGAAAGATGCTGTTGAGGTAACAAAAAAAATATTTCCTGTGTATTTTCTTTGCCTTCAGAAAGAGTTACTGCTTTATTCTCATACTCTTTGTATTTCATTCCTCTTGAGGTCATGGACCTTCTCCATGCTATGGGCCCAGACACAGTGGTCATCACCTCCTCTGATCTTCCTCCCAGACTGGGAGATCGCTTCCTTGTGTCTCTGGGCAGCCAGCGACACGGTAGGCAGGACACTTTGTCATAGGTAGCCATGCACCAATACCACGTTTTTTCAAACCAAGTACAAGTACTTACATTTGAGTACTTGCTGATACAAAGTACCACAATGAGTACTAATAAATCCCATTACGGTTTACTGGTAAGGGGTGTGAACCAAAATGGCAGATAACACAACTGAGTGGTTAGTTGTGTGATATATCAAATGAGTCATCCTGTGGCCGTCCTCTAAATCACACCTGATTGAAATGAAAAGGTTCTCCAACAACTTGTTGTCAAGGTCTGCACCAGCTTCTTAACAACCCATTATTTGAGTCAGGTGTGCTGCAGCATGGACATTTTGAAAACCTGCAGGACAGGATTACACCAACAAAACAGGACCCTCAGTTGGGCAGATGTGTAATCATGTTAGCCATGTAAATAAAAAATTTAACACGCTTTGTCTCTGCTGTGCTTCTCAGTTCGTCCAGACGGCAGCAGGACAACACAGAGAGTCCGAATAGAAGTTCCCAAAGTGGACGCTGTCTTTGTAGGAACCGGAGATCTGTTTGCTGCTATGCTGCTAGCATGGACACATCACTACCCTAATGACCTAAAGGTTCTCACACACATGAAAATAAACACACACCTGTAAAAGTGGACGTGTGTAATTTTACTGAATTAAACAGGAAAAAACTAATTTCTGTGTCTCTCTTCTGTCTCAGATGGCCTGTGAGAAGACGTTTTCGGTGATGCATCATGTTATCCAGAGGACCATATCTTATGCTCATGGTAAGAAAAACTGAATTTCTCATCAGGATCTAAAACTTTAACTTTCCTTAAACAAAGAATTAAACTGTTTCAAAAACAGAAATTACATACATTTTCAGTTTTTAAAGAAATCATTACTCAGGCAAAGAAAAGGGGGCTGCTCCTTTTTACGAGTTTCTATTTGAAAGACAATAATACAACAAATAAAACAGCTTTAACGGTCGTTGAATGCATGGATGCTGCAGCAGCTCTGTGAGTTATTGCTCTTTGGCTGCTGCTGGTCCTGCAGCACTTTTCATCACCAGAACAGTGTGTCCACATTATCTTAACATTAAAAAGATTTCATTATCTTTTTTTTTTGTTTATCCCCCTACCCACCATCTCTCCTCAGAGTTGGCAGGTCCTGGTCGAAGGCCCAGTCCGCCCCAGCTGGAGCTGAGGATGGTTCAAAGTAAAGCTGACATAGAAGACCCCGCTATAGTAACGGAGGCCACAGTCATATCCTAACATTACCGACCCATAAGACTCATTCTAACTTCGTTCTCTTCACCCATAAATCTCTCGAATCCTGTTTCTCAGTAAATCTCTCATCACCGTGAACGTTGACTGTCATCATCCAACTTCAACACTCCATCATCCAGACTCCTAAACACCTTAGTATCGTAGCCTCTCTATCCTGGTATCCTAAACCTTTTACCCCTTGAAGTCCTTGGTGTCCTGACCCCTTAAACCCGAGCCGTTTTTACCGTAACCCTGTTTTGGAATCAGAGCCATGGATAGACTGAGAGTTTGGTCAGCTGTGAGAGCTGTTTGTTTTTTAATTGAGTCCACAAGTACAAAACATAAAATGCCACACATGAAGACAAAGCTTCTCTGGTTTCACCTCTGAGCGAATGTTGTTAAAGATGTAATGTTGCAACTGTAACACATCCAATCTGGAGGTCGAAGCTCTAATGTAGCATCAGAGAACAAAGCACTGCAACAAAGATTTACCCAGACCTCTTTTCTGATTGGTTTCTGCCACTCCTCTCCTCTTCTTCTGGCAGGATTTCAACACCAACCTTAGTGCTTCTGTTTAACCACAATAATCAACCTCTGTTTATCTATGGCTCTGCTCACCACTGTCTGACCCCCTCCCAGTCTAACAGCAGTGATGTAATGGTGACCAAGTCTAACCCCTGAGACCCCTCAAAACATAAAGAAGAAAAAAAAACAAAAAAAAAAACGCACAATGTATAGTTGATGTATAGATGTTGTACTATAACTGTATTGGACCATCTGTATGATATCTTCTAGCTGATCTGTCTCTTGAACCATTGTGTTGATGCTACTGTACTATAGACCACATGCACTACAATTTCACTCAAAGCAGAGACATCTGGGCTGGTTGTGGCACTCCTGGGTGCATCAGCAGCTTCAATTGTTGTCACTTGTTAGTAACTGTCTAATAGTTGTAGTGTATAGTTGAACTTATTTCATCTTAACACAACAAAAAAATGAGCAGCCTGAGCTGTCTGTGCTGTGCCCTGCCAATCGGTGACCTCAGTGCCAAAACCAGCCCGCATTTAGTCGGGCGGTTACCGGCCCAGCTCCGGCCTCAGGACCTTATATCTGAGAGGTGGGCCACTGAATGTGCTGAAGGCTTCAGAGAAAAAAGAAAAAAGCCAAAGCAGGAAGTCAAAATTATATCTGATCCAACTCAGTTCAACAGGCTTCAACAGAAATGTCAAAGAGAAAAAAACAAGTTTCCTGTTTTCAGATGATAATTAATGAGCCATCTTAAACAGCTTCACAACAGCCGATTAAAACTCGAAAACAAAGAAATTAGAGGAACATTTTATTCACTATGATACATTGAGTTGGATTTCTCATGCTGCTTTTGTTTATGATCGAGACGTGAGATTATTTTCCTGTCTTTAGAAATAGTTTTTCATCGTAGAGTGTGATGAGAAACGGGTGATGAGATCAGAACTTGTGATGGTGATTATTAATCAGTTTCAAACCAATGACGAAGTGAGCGAGAAGTTGGCATGTGCCTTAGCCCCCTGAGCTGCCAGGGCACCACAGAGAAAGAGATTTTAACATTTTTAAGTTACTTTTTAGAATATTTTTTCACATTACAAAATAACTAAGACTTCCCTTAAACAAATTCAGAGGCTGAAAAAGAAAAAAAAAACCTTTCAGGTGCTTTCAGTGTGTCGCTCAAGTTGGATATAAGGTTCTAGGCAGGCCTGTGTTATTCTGTACTGCTGTTGTTTCTCTATGGACTGTACTGTGATACTGCCTTAGGACCCTAACATCACAACACCACAATACTGCTCACTGAGGGAGAGGTGGAGGGGAGGGAAGGAAACATGAGATGTCTTAAATGTAGGTACTAAATGATGACAAATTTCTGTCCTACAGTTTGCTTGAAATGACTGCAAATGCCAGATTTTATAACACCCATGAGAGGCTAGGGAGAAAAAAATCATATTCTTAGTCTGATATACATTTTTTTCTGTCCTGTGTTTGTGACTTGAGAACAGATTTAAAGAAAAATCAAAAAGAGAGGTCACTCTTAAAGCAATACTACATCAGTCTGACCTCAACACTTTTCTTTTAGCTCATTTTGACGGCACGCTGACATTATACACATTCCTAGAGCTCCTCATGCAGCCAGACTGGCATCACAGGACAGCTGCTTTTTGCTTTATAGCAGGGCTGTCCAATGATGGACTTTTAGATGTTTCCTGCTGACTGGTTTTTACTGGCCAGAGAAAGCTCAGAGAAGAGACAGGATGCAAGATGAATGCTGAGTTAGCCGTCGTCAGTGCAAAAATCTATTTTAGTATTTTTGTGAAAAACTTGTTACAAACAGAACAGGGCAGAATGTACAATAGTAAAGCCAGTGCTACACTCCATATTATTCACACAGCTGTAGAAACACAGATAGACTGACATTTGAACAGCATTAGTGGATAAAAACTATTTTTCTTTCATTTGCCTACATGACGGATCTTAAAGTATAAAAACTGTTCTCAGGTCATAAACACAGAACAGGTCACCTGAAGCATTTTTCTCCCTTGGTTTTTAGGCTACTATAAACCATTTTGTTGAGATTATTTTTAAAGGGTGACAGATTTTTTTTGTCTTAACGCCACTAACTTCTTTTAATTAACCAATTATTTGCTTTTAAAAATCACACAAAATTATGTTAATGTTTTTACACGTTTTCCAATAAATCTTTTTTTTATTTATTTAAAACCATTACATTTCTAACTATATTAACAAAAAAAAAGCAGTGAAACCGTCAAATATCAGCGTTTTTGCTTGAAAAAATGACTGAAGCAAAAACGGATGTCCATTACTTTTCCATCCAGCAGCGGATCTTTGAGAACTATTGGTGGAAAAAGAAGTAGTCTCGTTTTGAAAATCTGCAATAGTTGATATTCATTTTTGTACAAGTCCAGCTATCTTGTGCCGCTGGAGCACTGATTGTCATATCAACACCAGACTTCTGTGTATGTGTTTGGCCAACCATCTCAGCTCTGTTGTAGTCAACATGTGCATTATCCTCTGCTTCTCTGCTGTGTTCTCGGCTCAAACTGTGTCTACCTGTTGTGTCTGTGCGTGCTGTGTGTGGGAGAGTGTGTGTAGAAGTCTTTTTTGGTCACAGGGTTTTGTGTGTATGTGTGTGCATTTGAAGTGAGAGAGAAAATCCCCAAAATAGGAGAGCTAACAAAAAAGGAGGGATGAGTTTAGGAGGGTGAAAAAGAAGACATGTAGTGTCCGTCAGGAGGAAAGGGGAGGTGTGTTCAACAGGGAAAGCACGCTGTGTGTGACTCCCTTTTCCTCCATCTGCTAAACACAAAGGACTGAATTAGTCCTGGACTTCTCATGTCTCATCTCGCCTCCTTTTCTCTCTCAGCTCATCCATGTCCAAACATTTCTGTCCTTTAAAATCATCACTGCAGTGCCAGTTGTTTGCCTGTTCTCACTAGTTTTTAACCATAAGTCGGATATTATATATTTATTTATGCCTACTTGCTCCGTGTTGCCACGCTGCTCTTTTCCGTTTTCTTACATCTTTTGTGATTCAGCTAATTTTCCTTGCCCTTTTAAAGCTGCTTCTCCCTGGTTTGTTTATCTAAACATCTGGATTCAGTTGCATCAGCTATTCTTGAATAACGTTTGTATCTTTAGTAACTACCAACTTGTTTCAGATGAGGGACTCATCTAAAATTTAAAGACATGCTATCGAGCTGAGATTTTCAAAACTTGTATCTCATGCACAAGCTGCACAGCACAATCAATACCGTAACTTAGAGAAATGATGACTAGGAGAGGCTAGTTGGTGCGGTGCAGCCTGTTTTCCTGCAGATGTGTGTGCATTTACATTTAAGCAATCGGCTATAGTACTACGACCATCTGTCTAAAACTGAGTATGACATGGACAAAGAACATCATGATGCCATCCAGTCACATCAGATTGGTATCTGGGTGAGTTTGAAGACTGTATGAACTCTTCAAACCCAATACTCTGGCTCCTTGCTGAGCAGTTTTTGTAGAGCCCACTTTTTTTTCTTTATATTTAAATTTTATTTTGACATAGTAGGGGAGATGCAGGCAGAACCAATCCAGCCTCTGTCTCCCAAAACATTCTCTTACAACCATGGTTCATTCCCGTAGAGCCTGTTGTTGACCTGCAGGGGGAGTCCTGTTTCCACGAGGAGAGTGTGACTGGGCTGCAGAAATGTTTGGGTAGGTGTCCAAGTAACGTGTGTGTGAAAGTCAGGATGCAGAATTATCCACCAGAACATTGCATTTCTAACTTTAGCTGTTAGTGGTGATCATGTTGTGGTTAATCTGTGTATAAATCAACCAGGACCTTTGAGTAGCTGCTGCAGCTGGGTCTTATGAGCCTGTGGACATATTTAAGGTTGACTCACTATACTAGCTTCACTTCTACAGAAGATAAAATGTTAGACATGTGGGTACATGTTTGCAACATAATACATCAGATTGTGTCTGTATCTGGGTTTGTGATCAGGGTAATACTGCACTCTTATCTTGGTTGATGTAAATCTTCTCTTGGTTTGTCTCTGGCTGGAAAAAAGAGCAGTGCTGCTTAGTTGTTTTGTCAGGATGGCCTGAGTTGGCCAAAGGAGCCAAAATCAGGTGACATTGTACCCAAGTCAGGTATAATCCCTGGTGTGGTTGATTGTGCATTTACACCTTGGATTAACATTTTTGTTCAGATATAGATTTATTGAAATATATATCAGCTGTAAATGGGGTATTTATTGGTGAGGTTGAAGTATTAAAGACTAGTTTAATGTGGCTAAATTAATACATAAATATGTCCAACTCAAGATTTTCAAGGTTTGTTGTGCGGATTAAGAAGAAAGTGTCATCAAACCAAAAAGAATCAGGCCCTTCCTCTCTCTGTCTGTAGTGGAAATGTTATGAGTGACCTAGCCTTCCCATGTGGCTTCGCTTCAAGCTCACTACCGTTCACACTCACCTCCCCTCATCCCCTTGTTGTCGCTGTACCTGTTGTGACCCTCCACCATCCCCTCATCCTCATCTGTTTGGCTACAAACTAAACTGCCACCTCAAACTACAACAGCCGCCTAACTGCATGTGTCGGACTGCGGTCCTCTCCTCTCCTCCTGATTGACAGTCGCAGCTTCGCCATCTTGTTTTTTCTGTTTTCTCGGTGGCCAAAACAAAAATAAAACAAAACAAAAACAAGGAAATGTAATAATCATTGTTTGGTAACTGTTTTTAGTGCTATGTTTTTTGGAGCGTTACGAGTATTTTCTAACATGTTACAATAAAAGATTGTAGTGTACAAATTCACATTTATAAAATATATATATATAGATATATATGAAAAATGTATGTTCTAATGCAATAAAGAGAGATTAAGAGTTCTGAAAACTGGACTGAACAGATATTTTTTGTCTTATTGCTGTCTTGAACACCAGTCTGGAAAAGCTGAAGCAATACAGGTCTGAGACTTGAGTAAAATAGTAAAGTATTCCTTTTATTTCTTTGGCAGTAGAGGCAGAGTTGATTTCAGAGCTGACGTTTAGGACAGATAAGTGACAGCGTAAGGGATTCGTTCCACCACGCAGCATCTGACGGCACCGCGGGGCTTCTCCAAGTTCTGGACATTTTGCCACCTGTTGGTCTTTCCATCGTAGCACTCCACGGCTGAGCATAATTCTGCGTTATCATTTAAGATGCCTCCAACAACAAACACCTTCTCCTCCAACACCGCAATGCCGAAGTTGCTGCGGCAGTGATACATGGGGGCCGCTGGGGACCACTGTTGTGATTGGGGGTTGTAAGAAGCGACGCTGGATAAGTGTCTGGTGCCTTCATAGCCACCGATCTGAGAGAAAGACAGGGGGAAATATTTTTCTTAAAAGCACATAATACTTCATATATACCCTAGAAGTATTTGTTTTTCTCTTTTTTATTTTTTGGTGAAGGGGATCTGAAACATTTTTCATTTATTCTATGTGCCATCTTCATTTATTCTTCATCAGTCATACATACTAATATATATTTACACATCTAAAAAATTCCAAGTGTTCCCCTTACCATGACTCCACAGTACTAAAATAGACCTTGTGGTTACAGAGATTTACTTATTTTATTATGAGTGTGCAATTTTTAAGCAGAAGCCTAAAAAATAGGCACAGGGCTCAAAGGGTTAAACTAAGAAACAAAAATATGACAAAAGGAGACCCTGAGCTAAAGATTCCTTATAATACTAACATCAAATTCAGATAAAACATATAGTTTAAAAGTAAAAAAAAAAAAAATTGACACCCATCCTCTCCAGCTGAAGACAGAAACATTTACAAGCCAGCCAGCAGATAATCTCTCCAGTGAGCCCTAAGTCTTCCTCAAGGTCGTCCACCTGTGAGTCATGTCTGAGAAGTCTTTGGGGTGTATCCTGACCAGACCAGTGAGGGCTGGAACATGGATCAGCTGGTAAGTTGACAGCTTTCCTTTTTAAGCTCCTTCTTTACTGTGCCGTGACAGACCAACTAAATAAATTTAAATATTTTGGTATATTAGGAAATGAGTGCATTCTGCTTTTATTTACAAAACAAGTTGTAATGCCACAAATGAACAATAGTCCATTATAACTTAAAATACCACTTTTGAAATCTACACTTAAAAAAAAACAAAAAAACACTATAGTTTATTTAAATGTTTGTTTTTTTTTACAAGTAAATATTTTTGGACAAAATTTTATCCTGCATAAAAAAAAAAAAAAGTTGATATAATCAAATGTTTAATTAGCCATAAAAGGCTCATCATGCGTGTAGTAAAAACCAAATTTCAGTCCATCATTTTGTGTTTGTGTTGATGGACGACTGCAGTGTTTTGTGCTCTTCTTACGACATAGATCTGGTCGTTGTAGGCGATGACTCCCGGGGCGTTTCGTAGGGTATCCATGGGTGTGATCAGCGTCCACTGGTTGGCGTCGGGGTTGTAGCACTCAGCAGACGACAGAGGATCATTTGTAATAAATCCACCACAAATATACACCTGAGGAGAAGTGATTTCTTAGCTGTAATACCTGCATTAGCAAAATACTTTCATCTCCAATAAAATATTTGCTAAACCAAAGAGATATTTACTAAAAAGAAGCTCTACTCTGTAAGCCAACATCCAAAAGAAAACATGTCTATAAGGACACATTACTTATATACTTTTTTTTTGCTAGCAGTAACATTTGGATTAAAGGAAACCCTCAGAGCTCCTAGCATGGCTACAAACACTTTGGTTTGAAAAGGAGAACACATCTGTCAGAAGGAGAGAGGACAGACAGACAGGTGGGCTTATGTGCCTTTAACATTTCTAGATAATCTCCCTAAAACTCTAAAGCAGGGGAGTCAAACTCATTTTAGTTCAGGAGCCCCTACGGCGCAACTTGATCTTTGTTGGTTTAGTGTTGTTTATTGTTATCATGTACTTTGCAATTGTATTTTCTTTCTCATAACATGTGCTGCTTCCTATTGGCCAGGTCACCCTTGCAGAAAGGATCCTAATGGGATTTTATTCAGGTTAAATAAAGGTTTAACCTTTTGATGCCTGGTGTCGTCGCAAATTTGCAACAAACCACTTCTGGGCCTTTGTTAATTTTTTGAAAAACATAATTTATTTCGTACATGAATTTGCTCTTACTCATTAATATTTTTATATTTACTTTTGTATTTTTTTTCAGTCTTTATTGTTTATTAATTTATTTGATATTTAAGTGTATTTTATTTTATTCCTGTCTTTTCCTAATTTTTCCAGATTTTTTTTCCTTGTATTTATCTAGTTTTAATATACAATTGTAAATAAACTCAGGTGTTAAGGGGTTAATAATAAAAAATAAAATAAAAAAAATGGGTCGGACCAGTAAAATAATCACAGCAGTACAACAAAAACTCCTCATTTTCCGTTTGTTTTAGCACCAAGTACAAACATATTATCCAGATGTTTACATTTAATGAGCCATTTATTTACAAAAGCAATCACAAATGACCTGAATAAAGGTATCTGGAACTGTAAAATACAGTATTTGATGTTGTGATTAAAATAACTTGTCGAGATCAGGAAATAATTTTAAGTGTACACACATGTACAAACATGCCCACCGCATCATACAAACTGAAGAGAGATCTATTAAGAGACAAAGATAAAAAGGCAAAAGTTCTCGCCCTGCTTTTTACATTTATTATACTTAAACAAAAAATACAACCTTCTGTGGGAAGTATTTGAAATTGCAGCAACTTTGATTGAAAATGTCTTCACATTTGCCAGATTTATTCCGTGGGCCAGATTGGGACCCCTGTCTGGCCAGTTTTAGCTCCTCCTAGGCCGTATGTTTGACACCCCTGCTCTAAAGTATCACTAAGAAAACCCAGGAAACTACAGTATTTAGGAGTGGTGCTCCTAACCCACTCCTAGACCTTAGCCCATACCACTGGAGATGAAACAAGATTTGAATCAGCCTCTGTCAAATCCTCCTCCACTCTGACTGCACCTACCTTGCCATGCAATGTTGCAGCCCCAGCATCGGCCCTTGGTTCGTGCATCGGTGCGATTGGAGTCCACTGGTTGGTCTCAGGCTCGAATCGCTCTGCACTCTTTAATGTCTCATATTTGCTGCAGCCTCCCATGGCATAAATGTGGCCGTTCAGCACGGCCACGGTCACATAGCAGCGAGCCATGTGCATTGACCCGACCTCATGCCAGATTTGGGTGGAAAGGCTGAACTTTTGCACACTGCTTAGGTAGAGCTCATTGTCATAACCTCCGATGCAATAAACAAATCCATTCAGGTAAACACATCCACAGAACTCTGGAAGAGCGTTGCCATTGTTGTGCACTGTCATCCAGCTGTCGGTCCGCACGTTGTACAGCTCGATCTTGGCAGTTGCAACATAATCCACAAAGCCACCGATAGCCAGCAGCACGTGAGAGGGCAGGCGGTAAAGGCTCAGTGGTCTCTGTATGTTGGGCTCACGCAGGGTCTTCATAGAGCTGATTACCATGTTCACACACTGCATGTTGTTCCTCACCAGAGCTTCTTTGCTCACTCTGTCAGTCAAGTACTGAATGGGCATTAAGAGCAGGCGGATCTGCACAAACACAGGAAGGAGATCCAAGTTTTGAATATTTAATAGTTATAAGCTCTACAACTCTTCCAGTCAGGCCGTACATGTTGAGTCTTTTTCTGTTTGACATAAACTTTTATATATATAAAAGAAAGTGTAACGGAATCAAAGGTCAATGACAGAAAACAGTAATTTATCATTATAAAATGTGTTTTCATTGGTATGTAACCACTTTACTATGATACTTTGTGTTTTTATTCTAGAATGAGCCATATCTACTTGCTGTGGGTCTGCATACATGGCAGCTGCCATATTTGTGCCACCATTGTTACTACGGTGTGTCTGAATAGACAAACAGCTCTGTGAAGTAAGAACCTCAGAGCTTTAAAACTACAGTACCAGCTTTGATAGGTGCTAGAGCACCGTTTGGGATAACATGTTAAACATGTTTATGTCTGGAAGAATTTTGGCCACTGACGACCACCGTCCATTCATATTTATGCTTGACATTTGAAGTCCTTTCTATGCCCATGTTTACCACCAGATGTCAGTAAATGTTGCATACTGTACGTTTAAAATGCTAACTGAAGCCCGTAGAGTCTGAGATATACCTTTTGGGTTTTTGCTGTTTCTATGAACTTGTTGGTCCCCTCCTGGCATCTGATATCAATATTTCCCAATTGTGAATAATCTTTCTCACTATAGAATGTCCTAATAGTTTAGAAATGGTCTTATAATCCTTCCCAGATTGATGGGTAAAAACAATTTGACATGAAAGATCACTGCTGATGTCTTTCCTCCTTGGTGTTGTTAATACACACCAGGGCCAGATGTTTGCTCCTTTTTATGTTATAATATTTAAAACCTCTAGACTTTCTTCTTCGTGTGACTGTACCTTGCTCATTAGTTTGGGCAGGTGAACTTTGCGTTCCTCGTGAGCATAACTGATCCAGCGGAGGATGGCCTCGAACACAGCGCTCTCCTGCTTCACGTTCAGCTCATTCTCCTCGATAAGATCCGCCAGCTGCTCCACAGAGAGATGCAGGAACTCCAGAGAATGTCCTGCAACCTCCTCGAAGTGTTGCAGCATGTAAAGGTAGGCCTGTCGCATCAGCTCAGGATATTTGTAGTAACCCGCCAAATTCCAGATGCTGATGCAGTTATTGGAGCAAAGCTTCTCCTGCAGGAAATCACAGCAGGTCTGAATGATGCCCGTAACAGAGAGGCGTTCTGCTCCTGCCAGCAGCTCCAGCACGTTGTTATCCGTCACCACAACCGAGTTGGTGTACGCGTATTCCAGAATGAGGCCCATCACATTTGGTGTTACATCCGAGATGTTGTAGACCTTCTGCCCAGATGTTGATGGTTCACTGCAGAAGAGATCTCTGTGGGATCACAAGTCACAAAAACAGCATTTTAACAGGCTCCTTCCATCATGTTTCTACAACATGTACCAACACTTATGGATTAACAGTAGCCAAAAAAAGGGCTGAAACGTGATGAAACGTGGCTCTTTATATAATCTTAATTACAAAGCATTTTCCACTTCAGTTTAAAAAATCTGGTGCCTTATAATGCATCATGACAGCTGTTTATAAACAGTTTTTATGTTGTTATCCTGCTTGGGTGAGGCAGCTGTATTCTCAGTGTCCTCGCTATGGGGTTGGTGAACTTGTTGCTCAGTGTCAACAAACCTAATGAGCTAATCAGGGATTTTTTAAGGTGTATAAACACACACACCACTATGTATGGAATTGGAAATAATTAGGAGCATGTTAAAGAGAAAAACATGAAATAATCTAATTGTCCCACATATCTAACCTGATTAAAAATGCTCATAAATGAATGTACGTTGAAGGGGATCACAAGAAGTAAAGCTCCTGAGCAACATCTGCAGACAACTGGGAGCATCCAGAGATGGACTATATCAATAAACTGAATTGTATTTTATTCCATCCAAAATGGAAAAATAATAAACAGGATGTGAACAGTTTGAGAGAGGAAGTATTGAAAACTTCCTTCCCATCGAACCTGACGTTACTGAAGGGAGGCGTCTGAGCAGAGCCCAAACTATCCTAACAGACAAAACACTTTCAGTCACGATATACGTGTACAGGACTCTTGTCAAGGTAGAAGAAACTTGTCTTAAAACAAGTCTTAGCAAACTGGCTGTAATATCTTAATTTCACGTTGTTACTGGGATCAGATTTTAAGAAATGATCCATTTCCTGCTGACATGATGAAGCTCAGATTCAGCATCAGACTGAAAATCGTCCAGCTGTTGCAAATTAATTTCATCTGCCAAATGCTTGATTCTGGACAGTTCCTGTACATCAGGTCTGTCACTAAAAGAGCCGCAGCATTAAATCAAAGCCACGAATTNGGACAGTTCCTGTACATCAGGTCTGTCACGCAGCCACGAATCTACTGTAGCATCTTCATGTCAGAGACTCAGAAGCCTTGTTTGTTGATTTTTGTTGTTACATTNCAGAAGCCTTGTTTGTTGATTTTTGTTGTCAACCAGATGTGGCATTTACATCCAGTTACTAAAGTTGTTTGCAAATGTGGATTTTTTCCAAATCAACACTGGTGTAAAAAAAGAAAAACAACTCAACATGGTGCGTTTAAAAGAACTATGTTACAGAAAAACCAGGAAAAAGTATAAACTGACCTGAAGAATGAGCTGCAGCTGCAGAGGATAATCCTGTGAGCACGGAGCTCCACATCAGCCACTTTGATCACTGTGTCGCACAGAGCTCCCTCCAGAAGGAGCTCCTTGAAGACGTTGCTCATCTTTAAGATAGAATCTGCTGGTTTAAAAATGTATGAAAACTTTCTAACTTGCAAGTTGAAGCTGTGAAAGGATGAGTTTTCAGCTGCCAGCTTTTACCAGACTGTTGTGATTTGAAAGTTATTCTGTGATTCTGTTGTGTTGACATGTGTCACCAAGGTTGTTTTTAAACCATATTTACTATGGAAACAGGTTTATTTCTCTCTATTCATGCATAGAAAGTTAATATCCAGCATTTAAACAACTGACAGAAAACTGGATTTCCTTCATTGTGGGATGTTGGTTAAACACATTTGTTAAATTTAAGGTTAAATATTTGAAACATTCAAAACAGAACTATTTTATAGTATAAATATGGGTTACATATTCTGTTTTTATTTAAAATACTGCCCTTCAACTCCATGTACCAGCAATGAACCATGTGCATCTAAGCTCAGATAATATACATTCTTGTTTGTTATTTGTTTTTCAAAGTCTGTATAATTTATCTCTTTAATTGGTCAAACTCAACTTTTCTACCAGTGGCTTTGATTGATTGATTTTTTTTTTTTCATCCACGTCAATCAAGTGGTGATCCTACTATTGTGACAAATCTCTTATTTTAGTAAATATCTATGAAACAATAGTTGGAAGTAAAACTCTCTTAATTAATTTAATCTTTTAATTTAATCTTAATTTGGCTTAATTGTATCAAACTTTTAAAAATATGCTATTTTGCATTGTGGGAGCATATGCATGTTACTGATACTGATGATATAAGGTACATACAATGAACAAAGGTGTAAGCAGTATTTTTCCCCTGTATTTATTGTTATTTTGATTACTGATGGTGTAGTGGTTAGCATCCGTGACTCAAATCAAGGAGGTTCCTGGTACGAGTCTTGGCTGTGGGGGAGGGATTTTAACCAGATCTGTCAGTGTGAAGTTTGCCTGTTACCCCCGTGTATGCGTGAGTTCTCTCGGGGGAATTCTGGTTTTGAAGACAAGATGTTAAGTTGATTGGTGTCTCTAAATTCGCCCTAAGAGTGTGTGTAAGAGGTTGTTTGTCTGTCTGTTTTGACCCTGTCATTGACTGGTGACCTGTCCAGGGTACGGTAATTGGTGCACAAAGTTTAAATACTGACTGATTAATTTTATTCTTTATGCTGTCTAATTTTATTTTATGGGGTTCCTTATTTTATTTGTAAGCCCTGTAAAATCCAGTAAATGCACTTCCCCTCACTGCAAAGAATAAACCAAACCTACAGAACACATTTAAACACTTCAATGCATTAAACTGTAAAGAATCACCGTTTGATATAAGAATATTAAAGAATAAAGGTCACAACTGTCATTTAAATGTCCTCCATAAAATATATTTCCTAATGTAAAAAATGCATAAAAAAATCTAAAATCTAATAATTCATTTTTAATAAGTAAACTAGATTATATTCGACTCGGATCTCATAATGTCATAAGAGCCAAAATAGCCTGCATAATACAGGATCTGATGACACACTGGCAGTAGAAAAAAAATCCTCTTTTTAAAATGGCCGCTGCAAGTTTCCGTAGATAAACTGCTGTTTTGTTGACATTTTTATCTGTCAGCTGACTGCCCACTGAGGTTATGAACAGCTCTGTTCAGACAAACCTGAACATGATTTTGTCCACCTGAAACATCCGTTCAGTGTTTAGACAAACACATGTTCACAATGACAGTTATTTTCAAGAACGTCGAGAGAGTTTGTTAACGTGACGCCGAACGTTAGCCAGCTAGCAGCTCCCGTTAGCCTNACGCCGAACGTTAGCCAGCTAGCAGCTCCAGCTAGCTGCTCCCGTTAGCCCATCAACGAGAAGCTAACAGACAGCTCCGTTAGCTGATGTGAAGAGAAGAGATGGAGGGGATTTTGTACAAATGGACTAATTACATGACAGGTAAGGCTGAAGTCTGACATATCTTTTAGACAGGCTGTTTGTTTTACCTAACTGACGATTAAAATTTGAATTTTGTTTGCTAATACTAGCTGTGCCTCAATAGTATAATTATTTCGTAAAACTACAAATTACTAGGTTAGCAAATAAGCTAACAGCCACAGATGCAACATGACACACCTGCTCTACTTAGCTGTAAATAAACTGAATGAGCTTGTAAAGTGAAAGAAAATTTCACCATTGTTTTGTTCAATCTGATGACCACCTATCACTAGCTCAGTAATAATAATAATATCGTACTGAAACGTACACAGTTTTAATTAATTTCTTGTTTATAAATTACATAATTGTTAAAAACTTTAGATGCAAACACCCATGGCTAAAGAGGTCAACTGCACAGTGTGTTTAATATGTATTTTCAGGTCTTATCCCTAAAAGTAACTTTGAAAGCAGTTGTAATTTATGTTGTGCAGATCTGAGTTTTATTTTAAAGACACAGACTAAATAGGAAGTCTGTTTTAGTCTGTTCATATATGTCAGATAAACTTGTTTCATATATCAAATTTTAAGTACTTTTGTTATTATTATCACTAGTGTGTTATTAGTTCACACACAGAGCCACATCATCCAAAATGAAAATTAAATTAACAATACTTTATTTATCCCAGAGGGAAATTGAAATGCAGGGTGTNATTAAATTAACAATACTTTATTTATCCCATATGGAAATTGAAATGCAGGGTGTTTTTTTCTATTTATTTTTAGTTAAAACTATAATGGTCATTTAGAAGAAAAAGTAGATGATAATGTATTGTTCCGGCAGGTGATGGCTGCTGGCAGGAATGATCTGTGGTACCTTTCTGTCTTGCATTATCTGCTGATAAAGTTGTAAACTATCTTCTGATGAGTTTAAACCCACTGCACAGAGACCTGAAGGGGATTTAGGGCAGCATAGCTTGTCTATTAATAACAGTGGCACCAGACAGAAAAAACGACCTTAATGACATCCACTGTAACTATTTCGGCTGTAAGATGATTGTCATGTGAGCAGTTTGCTCACTTCTACAAGAACAAACCTCACAATTTAATTTATCTCAAATCTATAGCAGAGTTAAGTACACAAACGGTTAGACGGTAAACTTTACTGTTGTGTGAGAAAGGCCACATTCATATTTTAACGAACACTTCAAACAATTAAATAAAGGCATCCAGATAAAAAATGTAAATCAATTAAAATGGATTTTCAGGGCAGTCAGAAATATATTTTTAGAGTCAATTTACAGATTCCTAAATTTTCTGTCTGATTGGCTTGTAGGGTTCATCAAATTAACACATCTAGAAACATTTCACGCTAATAGATGTTTATACTTAAAAAGCTGAATAAATTCTAAATAAACAGACTCAAAATATTCTTTTTATTTAGTGATTTGCTGTTATTTGTTTTTGTTTTAGCATTTTTAAGTAACGCAGTGTGGACAGCCAGTTTGTGATTTTTATATCTTTTTCCAAATCGTTTGTAGTCAATAATACATCTGAGAATATTAATCAGTGTATGTTTTAAATAATTTTTTTTTTACATTATAAAAACAAATAATGCATATTAAAAATAACATTTAAAAAGCCTTCACACACCAGAGTATATAACAGCAATTAAACACACCTCATTGTAGTATGTTTTACACACAACCACACACAGATCACACATACAAACACCCCAGTGTTTCTATACACCGGGATGCCCAAGTCCAGTCCTCGAGAGCTACTGTCCTACAACTTTTGTGTCCCTTCTCCAGCACACCTGAATCAAATGAAGGATCGTTACCAGGTGTCTGCAGAGCTGAATGACATGTGGATGAGGGAATTCAGCCATTTGATTCAGGTGTGTTGGAGAAGGGACACATTAAAAAAGTTGCATGATATTGGCTCTCGAGGACTGGATCGGCCACCCCTGCTATAGACCATGAATCCTCAAAGGCTTACTGCCAAGACTGTGCACAAGTCTGTTATTTACCCATTGATTTGAGTCAAGTGTGTTGAGGCAGGGAAACATTAAAAAACCTGGAGGACTGCGTCCCTCTTAAGACCAAATCGAGTAACCTTGCTCTAAAACCTGCTGGACATCAGCCCTCGAGGACTAGTATTGAGGATCCGTGCTATACACATGACCAACATCTAGCTGTTTGGAATATGTGACTCATTTCTCTTTTGATCTGTAATGTAGCGTTGGCTCTGTTGAACCATGTCAGCATTTTTTTTCTTTTCATAAGATTCAGCATTTTGGTTGGTGTCAGCTCTTTTTTTATGAGGTCTATTTAGTGTTAGAAATTAGGTCAGTACAATAATATTTACCAACCTGTTACTTTTACAATCCGTAAAGATTGTATTGATAATTAGATTAGTTTGGTATTTAGGGGTATTTAGGATTTTTATTCTAACAGCAATGGAAAGAAAAGAAAGACAGTCCCTGTCCATTCTATCAAAACTTTATTTTTTCCATTTTCAAGAACAATGAATGGTTGGAAGATTACTGATTTCTGCCTCAGAGAAGCCCAGAAATCTCCCTCCCTAACCAAGAAGTTGGTCACTTTGTGACATTGAAATCAGAAATTTAGCCACCTTAGCAGGAATTGTCCTCTGCCGTGCAGACCCCTGATTCCTGCTGATGGAGCTGTGTGGGTTTCTGGTTTGGCCGAAACTTTGTCATTCACTTCCTTATTTGAAAGAGGGAAGCAGATTTGGGGCTGTATTCCTAAAGATTCTTAGTGCGAAGAGTTTCTCCTAGTGGCCAAATTCTAAGAAAAAAAAAGAGAATCATGATGTTTTCTTAGAATTTTCCCTAAAAGTGAAAGTGCAACAATTACAGCATGGTAAATAAATGTAAGCAAATTAATAGAACTATCAACATGTGGATACTCTTCAAGTGGGTCTGAGTTTCTACATTTTCTGTAGGATCATTTTAAAGTATATCTTACCATTTATATCACAGATGATTTTATGTAAACTATTATTTATAATTACACAGTTTTCATATAGAGTAGATTCTGTGATTACGTTGATTGATTTAATGGTCTATTCTATGCTCATTATCACCAAATGTGTATCTAGGACTGTGTCCGAATGTCCACCCTACTCCCTATCCCCTCGTTCTCTACATAGGGCTGCACTATATAGCACACTACATAGTCACTCTTTTGGTGATTCTTTTGGTGACACGAAGCTGCCTATTTTTACCTCGCCGCAAACCACATGACTACCAGCCGTCACCAAGGCAACCACAACACGCATCACGATGTCATTCCAAATCCAATCCCAAGTTGTGTATAAATATTTTTATATCTTATGTTGTATTTTATTCTTTGTTGCATGTCTATTCAATAAAAAATGTTTTATCGCCTCGTTGTGCCATGTTCAGCTTCTGCCTGCAATGCATTGTGGTCTACATTGGCCTGTCTAGTGACCATCGATGCTCACTACTTTTCAAGATGTGTTGTGGGTAATTTTGAGTGCCCTACTTTTTTATCTCTGGACATTCGGACACCCCTACAAAATGGCGTGACCCCTATATAGGGCACTTTGTCGGGAGTAGGGTGCACATTGATCTCAAATATTGTCTGTGTAGAATCTTGACTGAGTGCAGTACACTTCAATGCATCATTTTCATGGATCGCCAAGTTATCCTCTTGAATTTAATTAAAAATGTGTTGGTTTTTTCCATCATGGTGCTCTTTGTTAAAACTTTATACAAATGTAATGAAAAAAGTTATTTCCTCAGACTTTTAGATATAAGAGAAACTTTAACGAAGAATATGGAATATATAATATGTAGCTGTAGCTTTTTGCATATTTAGTTTTTCTAATTGCTGCTTGGATTCACTGATGGTTGTGTTGAATATGTCTGTGTTTTGTGGTCAGGCTGGCAACCTCGCTGGTTCGTCCTAGAAAATGGAGTCATCTCTTACTACGACAGCGAGGATGACGTTGGAAAAGGCAGCAAAGGATCCATAAAGATGTCTGTGTGTGACATTAAAGGTTGGATCACGTTCACGCCACATGTTCTCACTCACACTAACTTAAAAAAGGTAAAACTCCTCCGTCACACCTTCTCACATTTCTGTTTCAGTTCATCCGACAGATTCAACGCGTCTGGAGTTGATCATCCCCGGCGAGCAGCATTTCTACGTTCGAGCTGTGAACGCTGCAGAGAGACAGAGATGGCTAGTGGCTTTAGGATCATCCAAAGCTGGGACTCTAGACAGTCACAGAAACAAAGGTTCATGCCAGAGTTTTGCATTTCGTGGGAGTAGTTTTAATCTGTGACAGTTAAATATGAGGGCAAAGACCATGGAAATGAATCATTCTAAGCTAAAACAAAAAGGTGTACCGATTGACATCAGATCTGTCATGTTACAGAATTTAAGATTTCTATGTTTGTTTCTCTTCCAGGTCCGGACTGTCTAAAGACGAAGATGTCCGAACTGCGTCTGTACTGTGACCTCCTCGTCCAGCAGGTCCAAACAATCCAATCACAGCACAGCGTGGACTCAGAGACCACGCCCTCTTCTGAGGTAAGTGACAGCATATCAGTTCAACCCAAACGGGAAAACTTTTGGAGGATTGTCAGTTTTTCTTTATTTTGTGTTGTTAGACTCACACCTACAAAGAAGACAGTTGGGTTTGGTAACACTGGTGGACTACCAGAATTTTTATTCATTAAACATGTTAGAGTTATTTGTGTTTAATAAATATTGTCTAAAACGTCCTAACTTTAATTTGAGGATTTCTATCCCAATAACAATTTCTTTTAAGCTTCCAGAGTTTAAAATATAGATGTTCATATTGTAGAAATCCAGTATGTTTATATACATTTTTCCAACACGTATGGAAATCTTCAATTGACTACAGAGTGTAACTTCATCATTAGATGTCAGTAATCTCTTTTTAAGGGTGTAAATGTACCGTATTTTCCGGACTGTAAGTCACACATTTTTTTTCATAGTTTGGCTGGTCCTGCGACTTATAGTCATGTGCGACTTATATGTGTAATTGAACATGTTAATTCATACGGACTGACATGAACCAAGGAGTAAACATTACCGTCTACAGCTGTGAGAGGTTGCTCTCTAGGCTTGTGATAACATGGTGTTTGCTGCTCCTGGACCACTTAAAAATTTGACTGAAACATTAAAGAAACATTAGGATTTTTTTTCTTTAAAAATAATTTAAAATGTTCTCATTTGTTGCGAGAGATAAAAGGAAGCTTCCATATAAACAATCTGTCTCTCTACATTAACATTGCCTTTGTCAAGCTTTTCTCCTTTCAAAGTAAGAGTTACGTGACGAAATTACTTCTGAGCACTGTGTAGCTCTTTCCTACTTCCTGGTTCCTTAACAAATCATATGCAAAACCCCAAGGTTTCCAATTTTACCAAACAGCACAGTGTTTGTTATTTTATGTCGGAAAATCCATCCATCCAAAACAGCCTGCAGTAATTATGTTTTGGCCAAGTGAATAGTGTGTTCTTATAAACTTATGAAATTACTCTCAAATTAATTTATTATGTGAGACTAAGGGAAAACAGCTGCTGCGTGGCATTTATTGATTAATGTAGCTTTTGTTTACACTCTATTTTATGCTATTGTAAATTAGCGCAGGAAATTAGTGCTAGCATTGCAAAGCATAGCAACTTACTGTGAATCATCTTCGCTCGTCATCATCATGTTTGCTGGCGCTACTATGTTCTATGTACTATGTCTTTTATAGACTAAACCGGCAACCTGTGCGAAACTCTCCAAGATGGGGGTGGGGGGGTGTGTCTCTGACTCTGTTTTTCCATGTTTTTCTCTTTTGACTGCAGTTCTGATTTGAAACACTAGGTTTTAAAGCTACTTATTTTACCGTTAACATAAACATAACTGAGAAAGACTGAATACAAACAAAATGCCCCCAAAAAGAAAATCCTATTCTGCAGATTAAAAACTGCAGGTAGTAAAATACGCAGCTGAAAATGGTAATCGAGCAACAGTTAGGAAAGTTGTACAGAAACGACACTGAGGATGGAAAATGTAATGGATTCAGTGATGTGGAATGAGGTCGCGATCTTCGCGAACTTGCTTACTGGTAACTTGCTTGTTGGTGTCGCTGGCTGATTATGTTAACTTAGCCTATTCAGCGTCCCAGGTATTATTTTTTTATGCTATGATGAAGCTGAATAACTGTTAATGTGTTTAGAGTTTCCGCTACATAAATGATCGTGGTGCACCATCATGGCAAAATAAAAGCGGCCATGCCTTCAGAATTATGATTTTTTTTTTCAGGTGTTACAAATTTAAATTATAGTGTATAAATGGATCCAGATGAACATAAAGTCTCTATTTTCTCACATTTAGAGAATACAAGTTTGAAATTGTACTCAGGAAGTGATACTGCTCTGTAAATAATTTAATTTTGAAAAACAAACACTGGAGTCTCAACTTCCTGTCTGGTTCTATTACGGCTTGCTCGAGTGTGACAGCAAAGAGGTGACAGCTTGTTACATGCGCACGAGAAGCGAGAACTTTGTTCTTGTTCTCGAGGCCGCAAGAACAAAGTTTGTTTTGATCCGATCAATTCATACTCTGCGAGAAGCTTCGTCCACTGTGGGGGAGGGGTGTTTGTCCCTTTATGTGCAATGAACGATTGACCCGATTTTTTTAATATTTAACGTGAAACTTCGTCTGTGACAGGGCGGGGTTGTGCACACGGCGGTGTCGATTTCTTTAAATGCAAAATGTGATGTTTACATTTTCCTACTTTCTCAGCACCTCAGTCAGCTGTTCATTAAGTGTAATAAAGAGACTGGTTCTCCCTCACAGTTAAAAAACATTCTGGTGTTACGTTAACAAACCGAACACACATTCAGCTGCTGTTCCGTGCTATTGTGTAGTTGAATAACTTTCCAGATTAAATGTTCTTGGATTTTATGAAATTAATTTCTAAATAAATGCAATTTCTAGTACGAGTTATGTTGTTTTTGAAGTTATTTTTATCACTGATGTGATTTACAGTCCAGAAAACACGGTAACTGGATTAAAAAGTCATTACATGTTCCAGCATTCAGGGAGTCATTATGTGCATAGAATTCTTGTTTTGAGAATAAACACATTTTCTGTCATATTATATTGCATCACAATAATTCTTAAAACCAGTTATATTGTACAAAGATGCTCCTTTACTAAAGAGTCTGTATCAACTCTCCAGGCCTCGCTTCTCAGTGCCACCTGTGCTACTTTCATCAGGACTTTGGAGGAGTGCATGAGCCTGGCCAACCAGAGTTTGACCCCTGACCTTCGGGCTCCTGAAAGGGTAATTTTCATTTTCTGCAAAATAGAAAAAGTGATGCTGGATCAGACTACAATGTTTCTACATGAAAATAACCCTGACTGATCTAAACAATCTGGGTGCTGTGTACAATAGTTTTTTTCCTGTGGAGCCTTGTTTGCTTAAATTCTTGATCCTGGCATCTTCCTTCCGCTATGATCATGAAAAATGTGGTTTCTGATAAACATGCAGTAGGTTGTGTCACCCAAAACACGCCAAGAATCTTACTTTATTTATGATTATTGTGATACGGTTATCATCATATCAAACAAAGACATCAACTGGTCTGAACTTGTCGAGATGTGACAAAACTGAAGAAACCACATGAAATCTGGACCAAGAGTTGAGTTAAAGGGTAATTACACAGATTATCCTCATTAGAGAAATTAACCTTATTGAGTTGTACATATAAAAAGTTGAGTTGGAAATTAATTATGTTTTGAAGAGGTAAATTTTTTATATAATTTTTGCATTAGTTCTTGTATTTGTGCAAGTACTTTTTTTTATTTTTTTACATATGTAAAACATCCCTCATGTCATTGAATATGCAGTCAAAATGGAGGTTTAAATTAGTTTTGCTTAGTTTTTTTTTTGTACTGCCTTCTATTTACTCCTATGATGTTATGCTCTGCTTTTTATCAGCTGAATGAAAACGCACCCTAAAATAATGTAATAGAAGACTCATGGAGCATCTACTTAAATTTCCAGTTTTTCTTTATTGAGAGTTTGATAGAAGCCACAGATTCAGAAAGCCGCTGAATGTGTCCTGGATGTTTATGTAATAAAAATGTCTTCTCTCATTGTGTCCATCTGCACAGATGAAGAGGTCCATCAGTCACCCTGGAACATACAGCTTCGACAGGTGAGTTCATGACCATAAACAGTGACAGTGAAACTTGTATGTAAAAAAAAAAAAAGTGATATGAACATGATAGGAGTAATTTGAGATGTTTTCTTCACACTACCACTTATATTTTGCCTGCTGCAAAAGTGGCAAGGCATGATTTTATCCAGTTCTATATATAGGTTGCAAGCTCAAATCTTTACCTGTAGGAGGCAGCATTGCTGCACAATGCTGGGTGACAAATCCTTTTAGTTCCTGTTATCAGCAGGGCACATTAGTGTTGTAACCAAACCAAAAAGAGATTTTTATAGTAAGTTGTTTCAAATTCAAAAATATTATCTAGATATCTGTTAGCGACACTTGTGGAAGTACCAGTTAGTTTAGGTGCATATCTAGCTGCTACAGTTAATGCTTTCTAGAAAACATGAAATACAGAAATTTTCTACGTTAAAAAAGTTTGACTTCATTTTGAGAAACTCTGAAGGGTAAAATGCACACACTACTGAACTGTCAAACATTACAACATGGCTTGTAGTTTACATCAAAATGACCCAGTGTCCTCAAAGTTTCACAATGAGACTGGACTTTTATTTTATTCAAATTTTTATTGTGTTTTTGTAACATTTTGCTGACTCATAGAAGAAAACAATGTCTCTGTAAGTGCACCACCTCTGATGTTCTCTTCTGTAACAGAAATCTTGAAGAGATGTTTAAATTTTTCAGGTCAGGTGTACTGAAAGAACATGTTCCCGGAGGTCAAAGATCAGCTCAGCGCAGACACCGGACAAGCTCCGATAGCTCAGTCTATGATACCGAACGTAAGTCAGACTGTCAATTTAATATATAT